>JBBHDX010000080.1:85000-88285 GCA_039519145.1 Kokia cookei
TTCGAGACCATCGGGAAGTACCGGAACCATGGTGCCTTGGATGTGCGGGAGCATCATCGGACACCATCGGCAGCTTAGGCCGATGGTGGTGCAGGACCATCGGGATCCGTCGGCAACTTGGTGCCTCGGATGTGCGAGAGCATCGGACACCATCGGCAACTTAGGCCGATGGTGGTGCGGAACCATCGAGAAGCATCGGCACCTTGGTGCCTCGGGTGTATGGGAGCATCGGGCACCATGCCGATGGTGGTGCGGGACCATCGGGATCCATCGGCACCATGGTTCCTTCGATGTGCGGGAGCATCGAACACCATCGGCAACTAAGGCCGATGGTGGTGCGGGACCATCGGGAAGTATCGGCACCATGGTGCCTTCGATGTGCGGGAGCATCGGACACCATCGGCAACTTAGGCCGATGGTGGTGCGGAACCATCGAGAAGCATCGGCACTTGGTGCCTCGGGTGTATGGGAGCATCGGACACCATCGGCAACTTAGGCCGATGGTGGTGCGGAACCATCGAGAAGCATCGGCACTTGGTGCCTCGGGTGTATGGGAGCATCGGGCACCATCGGCAACTAAGGCCGATGGTGGTGCGGGACCATCGGGATCCATCGGCACCATGGTGCCTTCGATGTGCGGGAGCATCGGACACCATCGGCAACTAAGGCCGATGGTGGTGCGGGACCATCGGGAAGTATCGGCACCATGGTGCCTTCGATGTGCGAGAGCATCGGACACCATCGGCAACTTAGGCCGATGGTGGTGCGGAACCATCGAGAAGCATCGGCACTTGGTGCCTCGGGTGTATGGGAGCATCAGGCACCATCGGCAACTAAGGCCGATGGTGGTGCGGGACCATCGGACACCATCGGGAAGTATCGGCACCATGGTGCCTTCGATGTGCGGGAGCATCGGACACCATCGGTAACTAAGGCCGATGGTGGTGCGGGACCATCGGGAAGTATCGGCACCATGGTGCCTTCGATGTGCGAGAGCATCGGACACCATCGGCAACTTAGGCCGATGGTGGTGCGGAACCATCGAGAAGCATCGGCACTTGGTGCCTCGGGTGTATGGGAGCATCAGGCACCATCGGCAACTAAGGCCGATGGTGGTGCGGGACCATCGGACACCATCGGGAAGTATCGGCACCATGGTGCCTTCGATGTGCGGGAGCATCGGACACCATCGGCAACTAAGGCCGATGGTGGTGCGGGACCATCGGGAAGTATCGGCACCATGGTGCCTTCGATGTGCGAGAGCATCGGACACCATCGGCAACTTAGGCCGATGGTGGTGCGGAACCATCGAGAAGCATCGGCACTTGGTGCCTCGGGTGTATGGGAGCATCAGGCACCATCGGCAACTAAGGCCGATGGTGGTGCGGGACCATCGGACACCATCGGGAAGTATCGGCACCATGGTGCCTTCGATGTGCGGGAGCATCGGACACCATCGGGAAGTATCGGCACCATGGTGCCTTCGATGTGCGGGAGCATCGGACACCATCGGGAAGTATCGGCACCATGGTGCCTTCGATGTGCGGGAGCATCGGACCCCATCGGGAAGTATCGGCACCATGGTGCCTTCGATGTGCGGGAGCATCGGACACCATCGGGAAGTATCGGCACCATGGTGCCTTCGATGTGCGGGAGCATCGGACACCATCGGCAACTTAGGCCGATGGTGGTGCGGAACCATCGAGAAGCATCGGCACTTGGTGCCTCGGGTGTATGGGAGCATCAGGCACCATCGGCAACTAAGGCCGATGGTGGTGCGGGACCATCGGACACCATCGGGAAGTATCGGCACCATGGTGCCTTCGATGTGCGGGAGCATCGGACACCATTGGGAAGTATCGGCACCATGGTGCCTTCGATGTGCGGGAGCATCGGACACCATCGGTAACTTAGGCCGATGGTGTTGCGGGACCGTCGGGAAGCATCGGCACCTTCCATGTGCGGGAGCATGGGACACCATCGGCCCAAAAAAAGCGCGGGACCATCAGCAACTTGGCGCCAAAAAAAAAGTGTCCCTGTTTCAGACATAATAATGTTTCCTGGTAGCACTTGGGTAAAGTTTTTTTAGCTCTTTAGGGGGGGAGTGATTCTGAGGGACCAGACCCAGGGGTTGTCAAGGGCACTTCCCATGCCCATCCCATGCCCCAACGTCGGAGCCCCCCACCACCGGTTAGGTTCCCGGTGGTGCTCCGGCGAGCCGTCCCCGGCAACCGTCCGGCGACTATTCCGGCAAACTTCCGGCAAGGCATCTCGGAACATAAAAAATGATGCGAAGAGTCCCTCCCCCTTCCCAAAGCTATGGATATCATTACATGTTCATTCGCCTATGAATGAAACGTCCCGTTCCCTCCCCTCTTGCAACAAGATCCTCCGCCACCTTGAGACATCGGTGGTGCGGGAGCCTCATACAACACCGGCAACGTATGCCATTGGTTAAGTATGGGTCCATCGGGTAGCAACGGGACCTTGTGTGGGAGCCTCGGACACCATAGGCGACCTAGGCCCTTGGTTGTGCGGGAGCATCCAACACCATCGGCAGCTTAGGACCCGGTTCGTCGTTGCTAAGAAAAATTGCCCCTGTTTCAGACATGTGCGAGAGCATCGGACACCACCGGCACCTTGGTGCCTCGGATGTGCGGGAGCCTCGGACACCACCGGCACCTTGGTGCCTCGGATGTGCGGGAGCCTCGGACACCATCGGCACCTTGGTGCCCCGGATGTGCGGGAGCCTCCGACACCTTGGTGCCTCGGATGTGCGAGAGCATCGGACACCATCGGCAACTTAGGCCGATGGTGGTGCGGGACCATCGGGAAGTATCGGCACCTTGGTGCCTTCGATGTGCGGGAGCATCGGACACCATCGGTAACTGAGGCCGATGGTGGTGCGGAACCATCGGGAAGCATCGACACCTTGGTGCCTTCGATGTGCGGGAGCATCGGACACCATCGGCAACTTAGGCCGATGGTGGTGCGGAACCATCGAGAAGCATCGGCACCTTGGTGCCTCGGGTGTATGGGAGCATCGGGCACCATCGGTAACTAAGGCCGATGGTGGTGCGGGACCATCGGGATCCATCGGCACCATGGTGCCTTCGATGTGCGGGAGCATCGGACACCATCGGGAAGTATCGGCACCATGGTGCCTTCGATGTGCGGGAGCATCGGACACCATCGGCAACTTAGGCCGATGGTGGTGCGGAACCATCGAGAAGCATCGGCACCTTGGTGGCTCAGCATAGAAGAATGAACCAAGTAGAGGTACAT
>JBBHDX010000081.1:0-12118 GCA_039519145.1 Kokia cookei
TCGGAATCTAAAACAAAAATTATTATTTTAGTAATTTATTTATAAAAAATAATTTTAAACCCTTGAACTTATTTTAAAATATGTTCAATTTAATTAAATATATTATTATTTTATATTTATCATACAAAATATATTTTAATATTTCTAAAATAAATTAATACAATTAATCGATTTAATTTGTGTTGTGATTTAATCTCCTACCAAATTTTAAACAAAACTTGTTTGAAGAATAATGTTATCACATTGCTTAAAGTTTACAACAAAAAGAACCTGGCTTCCTTAACATTGTTGGCCAGCCAGCAACCATATAAATAAATAAATACACATTCATAATATTTTTAAAGAATTTTATTATTTATAACTAAATTTAAATAAAACTTATCTTTTATTATATAAAAAATAATTCAGATTGAATAAGTTTTTACGTTATTTCAATCTTCAGCAAAGATTAAAATTTGGAAGCAATCTTCCGACACTTCAAAGGCATCTAACATTACATTAAAAACCAAAGGTTGCTTGAACTATTTTTCCAAGTAAACTATCAAATTTCATTTACTATATAATCCAAACCACAAAGCTTTCAGTTCTCATTATTCAATAATTACGATAACATTCAATACATCTACAATCGTCGGTACTGCCTGTTCGACATTTTAGCATCAATGGCGAAAGTTAACAAGAGATTGGCTGTTCTAGTGGGTTGCAATTACCCAAACACCCAATACGAATTGCATGGATGTATAAACGATGTGGTTGCCGTGAAAGATGTGTTGGTTAAGCGATTCGGGTTCGATCCAACAAATATCGTGCTCTTAACCGATGCATCGGCGGCGACTGGAGAAGGGTCGTCATCGATGGTTTTGCCGACAGGGGAGAACATTAAGGCAGCATTGAGTAAGATGGTGAGCCAGGCTGAAGCCGGTGATGTGTTGTATTTCCATTATAGTGGACATGGAACAAGAATTCCAAAACCTGCCCACCTTTTCGGACACGATGAGGCAATCGTGCCTTGTGATTTCAATCTCATTACGGGTAAATTTTTTGCCACTAGACTTTTAATTTTAGTTGAAATATCAAATTCTTGACGTCGCATCTCTTAATTGTAGACGTGGATTTTAGACAATTAGTTAACCAACTAGCAAAAGGAGCAAGCTTCACGATCTTGTCGGATTCATGTCACAGTGGTGGTCTCATTGATAAAGAAAAAGAACAAATCGGACCTTCGACTTATAGGGCAACTTCACCACTTTCTTACAAGGCTAAGAACATCGCTTTTGAATCCATACTTGAGCACCTAACAACACTAACAGGGATCAACACATCAGACATTGGTACTCATTTGTTAGAATCCTTTGGTGCCAATGCCAGCCTCAAATTCCTCACACCTCAGCTCGAGTCCGAGTCATTTGACTTCTTGAAGGCTGATGAGGGGATTCTGTTAAGTGGGTGTCAAGCAGATGAGACATCGGCGGACATGAACCCGATGGAGAGCGGTGGAAAGGCGTACGGAGCCTTTAGCAATGCCATCCAGATGGTATTGAAAGAGAACTCCGGCAGATTAAGCAATAAAGAGGTTGTGATGATGGGTAGAAAGGTTTTAGAGGCTCAAGGATTTGATCAACACCCTTGCCTTTATTGCAGCGATGAGAACGCCGATGCTACTTTCTTGTGCCAGCCTGAGGCCGAGCCTTACTGATATCGATATCGACAATTTAAATATCGATTGCAACGTGATATTACAATGGTTACTATGAATTCGATTCTTCTATTTACTAATGTTTAACAAAATTTCACTATATCCGAACATATGTTGGCAACAGCAATTTAAATTCTGATTTGAATATATGTATTTGCTTTGTGATTCATTTGCAATAATAAGACGTAATGTCAGCTTCTTGTATGAGAAATTCTTAATCTATATTGTATATGCATTTGTTAAACATTTCTTCTATATTATTTCAATGACCAGTTTTTGGGGAAATCATATTGACGTGGTTGCTGATGTTGATAACATGACTAAGTGGCGCCTTTCTGGGTTTTATGGGTACCCCGAGGCCGCTCATAAGCTAGCTAGCTGGGAGTTAATTTGTTCTCTCGCTCGGGCTTCTAGGTTGTCGTGGGTTTGCATCGATGGCTTCAACTATCTTCTTTCTTTGAATGATAAATGAGGTGGTGGCGACTACTCGACTGCATGGTTAGACAGTGATAGGACCAAGGTCGTTCATGACTCACTCGATTTTTGTTCAAACATTTATTTGAAACATTGTCTGGCTGTTTAAACAGCCGTTTAAATATTTGTTCAGACAATATCTTTGGGGCAACCTATGTCAGAGTGTTAATATTTTTATGTGGGTTTTCACAATTATTTTTTACGTAAGCAAATGAATTTCGAAACGTGTTTTATTTCACTACAAACAATGGTTGATCAAATTTGGATGATTGAAAGAACTATGAAACCGACATGTCTTGCTATTAAGGCTTATACTTATCATTATCCTTATCCTTTAAGTTATTTATTTGGTAATTTATCTATTGTTTCCACTTGACTAATAAGGATTTATTTTGAGTTTTACCTTATGAAGGCTACTTGGAGAATATATCGATTTTAGCTTATAAAAAGGATGCTGTGCAGCACATTTGGGCGTGCATTTGGAGTGCTTTTGACTTGTTATTTTGTATCTTTTACTTGGTATTTTTGCACTCGTGTTAAGTTTTTTTGGAGAGTTTATATTTGATGTATGGTTATTTGTGTAACAACTGAGATCGATGTTAAGGCTACAATTACTGTTTTGTGAAAAGGTAGATTGAACTTAAGCCAATAGGTGATATAGAAAATTATTAAATAAGAATCATTCACTAAACCAAATTTCGCAAAGTAAGATTGAATTGTGTTAACAAATCTCTTGTATTTATTTTTCTCCTACACTCATTTTGCTTGCTATTTGTGTTTTGTTCGAACTCGTATTCAAACATCTACTTGAATAACCGCTATCTGAACACTTGTTGAACATCTGTCTGAACAAACCAAAGTTGTCAAACTACATTATTAGTTGTGAGTCTATCGAGATTGGGTTAACTAGATTTCAATTCATTTGGAATGATGGACAGGATTTGATTTTGCAATAATAATTGGGCTCAGATGTTTCTTTTTCATAAGTTGTTCAACTTGGTGAGCTCGACCTCTAATCGTAGTTCGATTAAATTAACTGCATTCACCACAGTCCCTATTAAAAGGAATCAGAAATTTAGATTTAAGAATAAATGGCTTCTTTAAGTGAGTTTCATGGATGTGATTACCCAATGTTAAGATTTTTTTCTAGGTCAATGAATGTGATTGAGAAGGTGGCAGCTTGTGGTGTTCAATTGCAGGAGTGCAAGAAAGCCTGTTGTCTATATATATAGGTAATTTTAATCTCAACCTTAAAATTATTAAATATTAAATTAAAAATTATATAGGTGGACTTAAAATGGGTTAACTATTTACAAATATTAATTGGCTTGAAAATTTTAAGTTCACATTTCGAATCGGGTTAAGTTTAAACAAATATAAAATACGTTAATATTATGCTTAAATTCGACGCAACTTGACCCATAAATACGTTTATTCATAGATCAGGTCAGGTAGCTTCTTTTAAAAGAATTCTCCTTCCAAAACTCATATTATTCTTCAAAATAATTTAATTTTTGAAAAAAAAAAGATTATTTATAACTATCTTATATAAATAATAAATCAGATTGGATTCTCTTATTGAGTTGGAGGGGTTATCATAGCCGGATAAGCTTAATCATCAGCAAATATTGAATTTTTGAAGGCAACCATATCCGACGGTTGAAAGGCATCTAACATTGCATAAAAACAAAGGTTGCTTGAACTATTTTCCAAGTCAACTATCAAATTTCATTTACTATTTAATCTCAACCTCAAGTTTTCAGTTCTCACAACTTTCCGGTGTTCGATAATCACGATAACATTCATTACATTTACAATTGTTCCTACTTTTTCTTCAACATCTCGGCATCAATGGCGAAAGTTAACAAGAGATTGGCTGTTCTAGTGGGTTGCAATTACCCAAACACCCAATACGAATTGCATGGATGTATAAACGATGTGGTTGCCATGAAAGATGTGCCGGTTAAGCGATTCGGGTTCGATCCAACAAATATTGAGATCTTGACCGATGCATCGGCAGCGACTGGAGAAGGGTCGTCATCGATGGTTTTGCCGACAAGGGAGAACATTAAGGCAGCATTGAGTAAGATGGTGAGCCAAGCTGAAGCCGGTGATGTGTTGTATTTACATTATAGTGGACATGGAACAAGAATTCCAAAACCTGCCTGCCCATCTTTTTGGACACGATGAAGCAATCCTGCCTTGTGATTTCAATCTCATTATGGGTAAATCATTTGCCATTAGACTTTCAATTTTAGTTGAAATATCAAATTCTTGACTTCGCATCTCTTAATTGTAGACGTGGATTTTAGACAATTAGTTAACCAACTAGCAAAAGGAGCAAGCTTCACGATCTTGTCGGATTCATGTCACAGTGGGGGTCTCATTGATAAAGAAAAAGAACAAATCGGACCTTCGACTTATAGGGCAACTTCACCACTGTCTTGCAAGGCTAAGAACATCGCTTTTGAATCCATACTTGAGCACCTAACAACACTAACAGGGATCAACACATCAGACATCGGGACTCATTTGTTAGAATCCTTTGGTGCCAATGCCAGCCTCAAATTCCTCACACCTCACACGTAAGCCCGAGTCCGAGTTATTTGACTTCTTGAAGGCTGATGAGGGGATTTTGTTAAGTGGGTGTCAAGCAGATGAGACATCGGCTGACATGAACCCGATCGAGAGCGGTGGAAAAGCATAAGGAGCCTTTAGCAATGCCGTCCAGATGGTATTGAAAGAGAACTCCGGAAGATTAAACAATAAAGAGGTTGTGATGATGGCTAGAAAGGTTTTAGAGGCTCAAGGATTTTATCAACACCCTTGCCTTTATTGCAGTGATGAGAACGCCGATGCTACTTTCTTGTGCCAGCCTGAGGCAGAGCCTTACTTATATCGGCATCGACAAATTAAATATCAATTACAACATGATGTTACGATCGTTCTTTTACGAATCTGATTCTTCTATACCCGTTTTTAAATTACGTTCGCGACTGCAATTTAGATTCTGATATGAATATATGTATTTGCTTTGTGATTCATTTCGGGTGATAAATGCAGTAATAAAATGTAACATCAGTCTCTTGCATAAGAAACTCTTAGTCTATATTTTATATGAATTTGTGAAACATTTCTTGTTAAGAATTTTTTTTAATTATTATTGACAAATATCAGGTATAATAATAAGATACATTGTATTTTCAAGAAAAAAATTTAGATTCGAATATGAAATGTAATATTATTGGAAAGGACAACTATAAACCGAAAGTACAAACAGATAATTATAACTTTCAATAACATTAAATAAAATAAGAAATTAAATAAACCTAAGTTCAAATTATAATTTAAACATCTAATCATAATAAGCATGTAATAGTGATAACCTTCACTAACTTTATTCAAAGCATAAAAATAAAGATAACCCTAAACCCTAATCATAATTAAAGCTTAAGGGACAAATCAATTTCTGAATCATCGTTGCGATTGCTTGCTGGCGCTGGCCTATTGGCTGCAACACTTGCTGACCTATTGGCCGCAACAATTGCTGGCCTATTGGCTGCGACACTTGCTGGCCTTCTGGCTGCAACATTTGCCTGAGAATTACGTGCAAAGGTCGGAAGTGAACCAATTTCGTTAAGCATTCTTGAAGAGCTTGAAGGCTCCGAGATTCCAAATCCACCATTGTTGTTGATGCTTAACCTTCCATTAAAACCTGGATAAACATGGTTCATCGTAGGCAGCCTATGGTAACCATGACCGAGACCATATCCACCGGATCCAAACAGTGTCCGTGGATAGGAAGGTTTATGGATCATGGATCCCAGCCTAACCCCAAGGAGTGATCTATTCAAAGATCCATGAAAAGGGTATGAAGAATAGGTTGAATAGGGGTAATAGGAAAAGCTTGGAGGCATCAGACTTTGTGCTTGCATATGTTGAAGCCTTTTGGCTACAGCACGTTCTTGCCTGTGGGCATTTTGGTGTCCCCCTAAGGCTTGAGGAGTAGGGAACTTGGACTTGCAATAGGTGCAAGGGAAAGACTTTTCGGATTCAGGTTGAGTCACAGGGGTGGGGAGATTGAGCACAATCTCTGACTCGCGTACCGAGTTGCTAGATTCACCATTAGATGCTTTGGCACCTTCACTATCCATGATGTTTGGCTTGAAGGACATAAGTGAGGGGATGTTAAATTTATAGTCAAGTTTGTGTCAGTAATATGATTCAATTATGGAAGGAAATCTCATTTTGCAGTGTCAATGTGTATGAATTTACCATCTTTGAGATTTGGTGACTTGGAATTTCCTGCCAATTTGGCACTATTGGCAACATAATTACGTACTTAGTAGGTAGATAGAAATCTCATTGGCATTTGGTGCAAATTCATGCATCAACGTTTACACATATTCATTACCATATTAATAAAGGGAAAAAAAATCTAGAATTTGAAGTTGTTATGGTAAATACAATTTTAGACTCTTATACTAACTTTGAACTTTGTATAATCAACATTACTTGCGATAATTAAAGGTGTTCGTAAATCGAGTTATTTATTTATTTTTTGTCGAGTTTAAGTTCAATTCCGTTATGGTCGTTATTTATTGTTTATTTTAAATATAAGTTTTGATTTATTTTGAAATATAAAATATCAATTTGATTTTGCTCTACTGTGTACATAAATTTTAATTTAAATTTAATTTTTACGAATAATTAACATATTATCAATCAAGCACCAATTAAAGTTTTCTTATGACGTATATAAATGGATTCAATTTATTTATTATTCAAAATGAATATAATTAAATTAAAATTAAAATTGAATTACAATTGGATTAAAATTAGCCTTTTATTTCAATTAACATATCACATTGTTTACTAAAAAATATATATATAATTTTAGGATTTAACCCTATAACTTACAATGGCTGAAATTTAAAAATATGGAAAGGAATTACAAAATTTTGATAAATTACTCAAATAATTATTTAAGTTTTAGTGCGTTATTATTTTAATCATCAAATATTTTTGAATTTAGTTACTCTTGTTAGATCAATTGCAACTTTTAGTCACTCCACCGTTAAAATATCTTTGATCACTCGGTGAAATATTTTGATGTGGCTATATATAATAACAAATTTATCCCTTAATATTTTACATATTCTATTAATTTCATCATAATTCTAAAAATTTAACAAATTTAGCTTATAATATTTACACATTATATCAATTTGATCCTTATTTTAGAAATTCATAAAATTATAATTACAAAAATACATTAAATTTTCAAAAATTATAATTTTTAAATTTTTGAAACTTTATCCTTTTTTTATTTTAGAGAGATAGAATTGACGTAGTGTGTGAGTATTGTACGCTGAACTTGTTGAATTTTTAAAATTAAGACCAAATTGACATAATGTGTAAAATGTCAAGGATTAAATTTGTTATTATACCTAGCCACATTATCATTCCATCAAGTGACAAATGTACTTTAACGAGTGACTAAAAGTTACAATTGGTCTAACAGGAAAGACTAAATTAACCCAAAAAACCTTTAGCAACCAAAATAGAAACCCGTTAAAATTTAGATGATTATTACCCTAAAAAATACATGAAATAGTCAAACTTTGATTTAAAAACAAAAATAACATTCGGCATGGATATTGTTTTTAATGCAAGAGGACGTGAGTTCGAGCGCGTTAAAACACGATTATCCTCATATTATGGATTAGGGAATGGTTATGGATTGTTCTAGACATTTGTGTCAAAGAAAAGTAGATATCATCAGAATATATAATGAGATTGTTCAAAAAAATAAAAACAATTATAACATTTACGATAAACTCTTTTTTTTTTAAATAATTATGATAAACTTTGTTACGATACTAGTACGGTTGTCATCCATGCTTCATCTTGGGTTGATTCTTTGTTTGTGTTTGATTATGGATTAAATTTTTGAAGTTTAAAATATGCTTTAAGTCCCCATACACTCCATACATTTGTAATTTAGTCTTCCTACTTTTATTTTAGAAATTTAGTCTCTCTAATTTTTTTTAATTTAAAAATTCAAGTTATATTGTTATCACCATTAAAATTCTTTTATGAATTTGAATGTTAGTATTTGGTACATTGACAATGTAATTATTTTTCCACAAGCAGTCTTAAAAAAATTGTCATGTATATATATTTTTTAAACTTTTTTTTTAATAATTTAGTATACCCTTATAGGGTGCATTGATAGTGTACCAAATATTTTCGCTTAAATTCATTTGTGTAACATTTTGAAATATATATATTCACTTTGTACTCATATAACAATAAAAATAACGTTGAAAATGTTTTTGTGTATTTAAAAAAACATTCTTTCGAACTTAGCGTGATAAACTTTTTTTGTTGTTTTTGGAATAGTGTTCTTAAAAAAATTGACATCAGCACTTTAATTGAAATAATTAACAATATTAATTAAGCTAAAGTACTAAAAAAAACTTGTTGAAAATAATTTAAAAATCAACCGAGCTTTGGTTGAAATATGCAATCAATTGAGCGTTTAAATGAAAGTTAACAATTAATTGAACCCTTATAGTCGTTATTTTCGTTAAGGACCTCATAGTTAACTCTTTACTTATTCTACGCGACGAGATGTGATTGGATTAGAATTTATTTTACTATTTTGTTAATTGATGACATGAAAATTTAAAATTTAAGGAAATAAATTTATGACTTAAAAGTTAAAAGCAAAAAACAAAACAAAACAAAACATTTCCTTCTCCCCACCATCGACTCACATCACTCTGTCATCATCGATCGCTTGGATTCTGTTGTCATCACATTCTGACATTTTGCGTCAACGGGGCCATCGAAATCAATCTCTCCAAACCAATTTAGCAATTTTTTATAATAAATTTATTTCTTTAATTTTAAATTACCATGTCATTAGTTAAAATAATAATAAACTAATTTTTTATCCGATGATAAATGTCAAAAGTAACATGTTTTAGTCTTATTCTTAATGTGTTTTTGGTGAGTCTACGATTTCAAATGGTGAATTTTATGCTCTTTAATCTTTTAAATTCATGTTTCTATACTTAAAGAGCATTTTGGAACAAAAGGAGCGAAAATTGAAAAATCGGAGCAAGTTGCAAGAGCCAGATGGGCTGGACACACGGTAGTGTGTCAGACCTTGTGAAAATCGCAAATTGCACTCCAAACACGTGAGAAAATGTGTTTTTTAGGTTTTTCGGACATTCTAAAACATATATGTGTCAAAAATAAGAAGATAGGAGAGAGTTTGATAAGACAATATTCAAGAAAACAACTCGAAAAACACCATTGAAGTCGACTCTGAAGTAGATTTCCATCAAGATTGAAGATCTCATTTTGATTTCTTTAAAGTTTATTATGATTTTCCTAGTTTCTTGTGATTATACTGACTTTAAGATGTTTTTACTTGCTATCATGAACTAATTTTTCAAATATTTAAGGGGATAAACTTTATGATGAATTCTATCTTTTGATTTATGTTTTAAGTAATAAATACTTAAATCTTGTTCTCAATTGTGTGTGCTTAATTCTTGGTTTAATATTTCTAAGTTATTAATCCATGTTTGATGTGCTTAAATCAGAGGAGGAATAGACTATATTTATGAGTAAATCTAACATAATTGAGTGTAATTGCATGCAATCCTAGAAATAGGACGACATAAATCTACCGCATCAGAGTAAAATCTAATAAAGGGATCCAGAGATCGGTTACTCTAAATTGATATTAGCATAATTTAGTTTCAATCAATCACTCAAATTATTCAGTTAAATAATAGAAATACGGTAATTACTAGTACTTTTAATCCTCGTGAAAATGATATTTTTACTCACTGTAGTTATACTCTTAATTGATAGGTACACTTGTTTTAGTCAGATCTTTAGTTAGTTTACGACTGCATCACCATCACAACTCTATTAACTATAATCAATTATAAATTCAGTTTATTTCAGATTTCATTTCATCATTTTAAGTTTTATCCATCAGCTTACCACTTTTCTATGTTTTAGTCCATAACTCACCCGTTGTATCAAATTGTGAACAATTCAAACTATTATCAAACAAATACAATTTAACAAAATATAAAACAATTTAAATTCAATTATAATATGTGAACTTACCTAGTCAAAACAGCAAACCAACAACTCTCTAAGAACTGATCAACAAATTTTGTCATTTTCCCGATTATCTTCAATTTGGTCCAATTTCCGATTTATTCAATAATTCAATTCAATTTATCAATTTCAAACATTTTATATCATTCTATTGTAAGTATATATCAGTTTAATTTTATTATTCGAATGCCCTCTAAACTTTTGTATTTTATTCAATTTAATCCCTAAAACTGAACTTATCATATCTTTTGAATTTGAACTCCAAATTTTAAACCCACTTCAGTTATGTACATATACAGCCTCCTATTATCACAATTCACAAAAAAATTATACCAATTGCAAAATATTCACAATTTAGTCTTTAAACTCAAAACTAACAAAATTTACTTGACAAATTAGTCCTATTTCATTTTTAAGATTCAAAATCTACCATAAACATTCAAAAACTTCAATTTTCATAAATGGAATCTTTAACAGTTTTGAAAATAGAGATAAGAATTAGTTGGACCTAATTCCAATAATCTCAAAAATATAAAAATTATTAAAAACATGTATCCAGAGGACTTACATGCACAACTGGAAAGCTTAAAGGGTTCGGCTATGGCTTCCTATTTTCTTTTCTTATTTCAAACGGTGGAAAACAAGTGACGAGGAAGATGACAATGATATTTTAAATGTTTTAACATAGAATTTAAATTAATAAAACATTATTCTAATGAAATTTCCACTTAAAAAATATATGTCACCGTCCATCACTAATTAAAAAGTGGTCAAGTTCCACTTTATCCTTAAACATTTATTAATTAAGCATTGTAACTAATAAAAATCAATATCGATTAATTTTTATAATTTTTACAATTTTTTTCTTAATTAACCATCCAATCACTAAAATTTTTGGATCAAACTTCAATTCACCTATATAATAGCTCCATAAATATTTCATAAAAATATTCACAGGCTCGATTTATTAAAATAAAGTCTAGAAACTTTATTTTTCAAAATCACTTTACTTCGAAACGCACAAGCGCAGATTCAAGGGGACTGGCAGGAGCCATGGCCTCTCTCCTAAAACAAAAAATTTTTCATTTAGCCCCTTAAAATTTTTTAAAATTTTAAATTAGTAAAAGTAAAATTGTACTTTAGCCCCTTTAAAAATGATAAAATTTTGATTTAATCAAAATTGAATTTTTACTATCATACAAATTACAATTTAACTTCGATCCCCTAAAAAAATTTTCTAATTTCGCTCTTGGGTACGCACCACTTGTATATTGACTAACTGATCAAATAATAAAA
This sequence comes from Kokia cookei, assembly GCA_039519145.1. NCBI lineage: Eukaryota > Viridiplantae > Streptophyta > Magnoliopsida > Malvales > Malvaceae > Kokia > Kokia cookei. Next base: position 11,618 of record JBBHDX010000081.1, read on the forward strand.
TCTATTAAATCACGATTCAATATTACACTATATTTAACTCATAAATATTAATTAAATATATCTATGGACTCTCTCCATTAGAATTATGTTCTCGAAATCAATAAAAAACGGGTTGTTACAATCTTATTTTATCATAGATTAAATCAATCATAAAAAAAAAAAATTAGACCAAAAGTTTAGATACATTAAAACTTCCATCAAAAAAAAGCAAATGAAAATCTTTCATAAAATTTCTCGTAGAATTGAGGATGAAGTTTTCATTCTATACTAACCAGTTCGTGAATTAATAACTGCATCCAATCTCTAAAAATTAAAACTCAATTGTTTTGAATTTTTTTTGGAATGAGAATATTTACAAAATTCTTATGAGTAAGATCAAACCTTATTTCATAGTATTCAAATAAGATTCTTCTTTTTTATTTTTAAGTAAATCTCCAAAAAAATTATTTAATACATGATTTATATTTCGGCTTCCTTCCTTTTTTTTGTTTGTTTGTTTTG
>JBBHDX010000082.1:0-12059 GCA_039519145.1 Kokia cookei
CAATGCCCTGTGATATGAATGGTGATACTAAGTTGTCAATTTTCATTAATTCATCTTATTATGTTTAAACTTGAAGATGCCATTGGCCTAGCAGCGTGGCTATTGCAAAAGCGTCTGTAACACCTCAAACCCCTTTGCCAATTAGGGCTTCCGAAGCATTATGCAGATTAGAAACATTATAAATAATTTCATTTAAAATCATAAAAATAAACTCAAACCATACACATATCCAACGACGGCTACCAAATCATTTGGCAAAGTCTTAGCAAAAATTCACAAAACAACTAACCTCTACATGGTCATTACAAAATTAATCATGACACTGAGATCGGATTGTTGTCTCAAAAGTGTTTGCTCAAAGAGAGCTGCCAAAGAAAACTACGCTGAGACCATATCCTAAAACATTTTAAGAGGATGATACTACAACATGAATGCTCAAATTGAATTATATCATCATACTACCATCTAAACATACAATTACAAGATATTACCATTTCAATTTCATGCCTTTATTCACTTTATTTCATACTATACTCAAAGCATCTCAATCAGTTGGTTTGAACATATTCTCAATTCACATCACTTGCTATATAAATAGCTTTGCATAGATCAATGAACATGCAATGGCACAAACCAATCACATTACTTTCATTTTATTCCAATAAACACAAGATATCTAAAACATTTGAATTTATTTCGCAACTTTAATAATCTACTTAAAATACATATTATGTTTTCAATGTATCATCATTTCAATAAATTTCATATACACATGCCTCGGCGATATCTCAAGGAATGATTTAAAAACATAATGTTCGAATATCATCACATGGTAAGATACTACATAACATAGCATCCTCAAATCATACCTTTCATATTCATGAATATTCATACTTTAATCATCGCACATAACTTTTCATATTTGCTCGTAGTGGAAGTCAATCGAAAACCCTTACCGGAGCTCACACAAAGTGTGTTAAACGTTAACTCGGTCCAAATATTCCAATTACAAGATGAATACCTGCGAAGACGATTGGAAACCCTGAACACATTTTCATTGTGCCATAGTCCAACTATGGTTCTTAACATACACATTGCCATGGCCCTGCCACTACATTCGCAGTGCCATAACCCAGTTATGGTCTCATCATCAGAAATGCCATAGCCCTAACTATGGTCTTAAATATAAACAATGTGTGGTCCAACCATGGTCATAATGCCCATAGTGCCATACCCAGTCTATGGTTCTCACCATAAGAATGCCATAGCCCAGCTATGGGCTTACATATAAACACTGCCATGGGCCGAACCACTGGTCCTTACGTGCAAATGCAACGTGTCTCCATTCATATCAGCAATTATCTATTTCCGTCAACAAATCAATTTAATATCAGTAATTTTACATCATTTAAACTTTAGATGTTCACTAGAAATATAATTGAGTTCACATGAATGAACTTACAGAGCTAATTGAATATGTCGAGTTTCTCAATCAATGATTGACGCAAATATCAATTCATTATTTTATTCCATACTCCTGAATTTATGATTTTGTCAATATCCATTCAATAGAGTGTTGAACACAAATAAAAACATACTTAAATAACAATTAACAATTAACTAATTAAATTAAGTAAATCACGGTTCGAGTTTCAAGACTACGAAAATAACACGAGATTTTATTTAACTCCATACATTAGCCAACATTATTCAACTTCAATCTCATCATTCGACTACAACATATACAACATTTCCATACTATCAATTTAAATTCTAATCACTTATTGATTTTATTTCATATTGTCACATTTATGTATATACATATTTTCTCATCTCATAATTTAATCATTTGCCTATATGTAAATATAATTAAGATATCAAAGAATAATTAAGTATTCCAATAATAAATACAGTTCGAGTTCAAAAACTACGGCATATTCAAAAACATAGGTAGAAATGTTCTGTCTCCTACGGCACTATATATGTCGGACGACATTTAAAGCTTATTTTGGACAACATCACGAGAACACAATATTTTGAGATAACGACCTTAACCACGACATCAATAGCTTTAAATGCTTCAGATTTTTGTATCAAATGAACTCTTCAACCGAAAACATAAAGTAGGAAAAGCACAGAAATTTAAGCAATTAAAATTTGAGAAAGGCCAAAGAAAGGTTCACAATTAAACATGATCGAAATTCATACAGTGGCATTTCATTAAAACACACAAACAAACATCACATTACATATAAAATTTCCTAATATTTTATACATAACAAGAGCCGTATAGATATTGCTTATAGTTCCAGAATGATATTCAAAGCCACCAAAAAGCATTTAATTAATCATTCAAGATCATGCAATGTACTAATTTAATTTTTTTTTTAAGTATATAGTCTTGCACTGTTTTGAACACAACAACAACAACAATGATTGAACACAGAGGGTTAAATCTACATAACATCTCCGTTTATTTAAGCAAGGTCAGACATGTTTAATTCCACGTTCATTGCAGATGATTCATCTTCTGTATGCACACATCAAACTCTACACTGGCATTTAGATATTATTTCAGCACACATTCGAATGTTACAATGATTAAATTTTCAGACAATTCAGCCCCATCTCCTTTTATTTAAATACTTGTTTCTGTTTCAACTATTCTCTATAATGACATCACAAAATTGAAACTTTTGGACAGCAATATAAATAGCAATTTAAATGTTTCCCAAATTTTAACTCCTCAACATAACCAACAGCAATGCATGTTAATTCCACCATATTCATTTACAGCAAATAAGCACAACTTATCATCATAGCTTTATCTACTCAATCCCTAAGATCAATATGGACAAACTCCGTGTTTTTGATTTGGACAACATTCTTTTTGATGTTTTATACAACACTGTATCTTTAATTAAGCAAACATTGAAATTCGAGAAGCAAATACATATTAAATCTGTCCGAAAATTGTGTAGCAAAAAATGCAACTATCATTCTTATGCAATCCACATCATCGACTTCTTTTTTACAATATATCTTACAAACAGAAATTTATAATAGCGCATGAAATTATAAAACAAACAAAAAATATATATCTCAAGGACTTACCGCGTATTTTTCACCTTCAAGCAAGTCTTTCCCCTTCTTACTACCGTTGTCTCCCTCTCCTTTATGTATTTGTTGAAGAATTAGCTTCTAAATAAAGCCAAAGCATCGGTTTTCCCTACATGCACCTCTCCATGAACAGCAAAAACAAGGAAGATAAAACTCTCTTCTCTCTCCATTTTTTTTTCTCCCCCACGTCCACCTCCATTCTCGTTATTAGCTATTTTGTTTCTCTTATTATAATCATTTTCTTTTCATTTTCTATTTTAATATACTCTAACTTAATTTACTAATTGTTACTTTAATAATAATATATATAATATATAATATCCTCATATAAACCACTAGATGGCCTATTCATTAATAAGTCCTTCTCTTAGGTACACCTTATAATTTAGTTTTATCACTTATTTGATTTAGCCCCTTTATTTTAATTAAACACTCTCTTTAACCAAAATTCACTCACTTCTACATAACTTGCAAATATTTTTTATCAAATATTTACGAGTCCGATTTAGGAAACATAGTTCCATATTTCAAAACCATCGACTCTCAGACCGTATATCTTGTTAACTTTCCAATAATTAAAATTTATACCAAACTTCAAATACGGCCCTCGCAAATATTAATAAATAATATTACATAGGAAGATATTCTTGGAACCTACCCGTTTTATTGGTTCGCACCGTTACAGCGTTGAGACACGTGTATCACCAAAGCCTAAGTGCAACCATCATGAAGTGGTCAAATACCAAACATACCCTTCTGGGGTCAAAAAAATTATGAGGATTATTATACATGTTAAAAATTGGTTGAACATGTTATTTTTTTTTGCATATGGTGAGGAATGTGACTTTATAAAAGATCAGAGAACTCTTATATATATAACGAGCTGATTCTTCTTCTACCAAGCGGTAAATACCAAGTAAATGAAAATTCATATACACGCCTACAAATTTACAATATGTATATTTGTATATCTCAAAAGTAGTGATGTAAAACAAACGAAATCTACAGTAATTGTTGACAATATGTTCAATCCTAATCGCTAACCCCAAACAACTAATTCCAAAAAATATCCTCATTGTCAAAATGTCAAAATATCCAGTTAGACCCAACGAAATGGAGTTTACCTATTCACCACGTGTCTACGACGTAGAATGTTTGCAATGGAGCTTAATAAATGAAAAACAGAAATTCGTCAGCAAGTAAAAATCATCACTTGAAAGGCTACTAAAAGGAAAACTGATATGGTATGAAATTAATATCATCAAAGAATATCTATTTTTTACATTGTACTATCTAGTAGAAGTAAATTAATCATTGCCTGAATTTGTTGAATTAAACGCGTAGAGATTCCATTCTTCAACGTTAGACAAGTCATTGTATTATGTCTTATCATTTTGAGCAACCATATTTTGAGTTGGGGTGCTTTTGTTTTTTTGAGACTTGTTTACCTTTCCAATTTCCTTGCAAGATCCCATCTTCGACAAGACAAGTGCGAATAAAGTGAAGGACCCTACAAGGAAAAAATGGAAAGGTAAACAAGTCTGGAAAAAACAAAAGGCATCCCCAACTCAAAAATGTGGTTACTGCAAAATGATAAGACATACAATGACTTGTCTAACGTTGAAGAATGGAATCTCTACCCCGAAACATGAGTTTAATTAACAAATTCAGGCAATGATTAATTTACTTCTACTAGATAGTACAATGTAAGAATCAATTATTCTTTGATGATATTAATTTCATACCATATCGGTTTTCCTTTAGTAGCCTTTCGAGTGATGATTTTTACTTGCTAACAATTCTGTTTTTCATTTATTAAGCTTTCCATTGCAAACGTTGCTACAGTTGCATAACACGTGGATAATAGGTAAACTCCATTTCATTTATCTAACTCAATATTTTACGTTTGACAATGAGATTTTGGAATTAGTTGTTTGGGTTAGCGATTAGGATTGAACATATTGTCAACAATTTTCTCTAGATTTCCATTTTGTTTTACATCACTACTTTTTGATATACAAAAAATATACGTGTTCCTAATTTTCTAGCGTGTATATGAATTTTCATTTACTTGGTATTTTACCACTTGGTAGAAGAATGCACTTCGGTTTCATATATATAAGAGTTCTCTGATCTTTTATAAAGTCACAAAGATATACTCCCTCACCATATGCAAAAAAAATAACATGTTCAACCAATTTTTAACATGTATAATAATCCTCATAATTTTTTTGACCCGGGGAGATATTTGGTATTTGACCACTTCATGATGGTTGCGCTTAGGTTTTGGTGATACACGAGTTATTCAACGCTGTAACGACCCAAAAGTCAATGAAGTCGAAAACGGTGGTTTTGGAATGTTGTTTCCTATAGTGAATATTATTTATTAATATTTGCGAGGATTATATTGAAGGTTGGTCTAATAATTTTAATTATTAGAAAGTTAGACAAGGTACAAGTGTATCAGTTCTAAAGTCGATGGTTTTGGAAATTGAGGTATCGGGACCTCGTTTCCCTAAACCGGACTCGTAAATATTTTATATAAATATTTACAGAGTTATATTAGAAGTGAATTAATTTTTGGTTATGTAATTTTGAAGAAAGAGTGTTTAATTAAAATAAAGGGACTAAATCAAATAAGTGATAAAAGTAAGAATTAATACTAAATTATAAGGTGAATCTATATTGAAGGACTTATTAAATAAATAGACCATTGTTTTTATAGATTTTGATAGTGGATGTTTATGAGGATATTATATATTATATATATTATTATTAAAGTAACAATTAGTAAATTAAGTTAGAGTAAATTAAATAGAAAATGAAAAGAAAATGATTATAATAAAAGAAACAAATAGCTTAGTGGGCAAAAAAAAAAAAAAAAAAAAGGAAATAGAGGAGTGGACGTGGGGAGAAAAAAATGGAGAGAAGAGAGCTTTATCTTCTTCCTTGTTTTTGCTGTTCATTCGAATGGAGAGAGAGACCATGACACCGGCTGCATGTAGGGAAAAACCAATGTTTTGGCTTGTTTAGAAGCTTAATTCTTCAAGCAATTCGCTAAAGGAGAGGGAGACGACGGTAGTAAGAAGGGGGAAAGAGCTTGCTTGAAGATAGGTACGGTTGGGAGAGAATTTGGGTAAGTCCTTGAGATATATATATATTTTTTGTTTGTTTTATAATTTCATGCGCTATTATAAATTTCTGCTGTAATTATGTTGTTAAAAAAAAATGGATGGATTGAATGTGGTTCGGTAAGAATGATGGTTGCATTTTTTGCTATCTTATTTTCGGACAGATTTAATATGTATTTGCTTCTCGAATTTAAATGCTTGCTTAATTAAAGATACAGTGTTGTATAAAACATGAAAAAAATGTTGTCCAAATCAAGGTTAATCAAGTTGTCCATATTGATCTTAGATTGAGTCATAAAGCTATGAGTGGTAAGGTTGTCTTATTTGTGTAAATAAATATGGTTGGAATTAACATGCATTGCTGTTCGGTTTATGCTTGAGGAGTTTAAAATTTGGGAGCTTAAAACAGTTTAAATTGCTATTCATATTGCTGTCCAAAAGTTTCAATTTTAGTAATGTCCCATTATTAATAGTTGAAACTAAGAAACAAGTATTTGATGAAAGGAGGTAGGGGGCTAAATTGTCTGAAAATTTAATTGTTGTTAGCTCGAAAAGTATTCGAATGCGTGCTGGAAATTAATATCTAAATGCATGCTAGAGTTTAATATGTCTGAATGTATACAGGAGATTAATCATGTCCGAATGAACGTTGGAATTAAACATGTCTGAATTACCCTGCTTAAATAGACGAAATGTGTATGTAATTTAACCCTGTCTATTCAATAATTGTTGTTGTTGTTCTGTTTCAAAACAGGTCAAGAGCTTATATACTTAAAAAAAATTAAATTAGTACATTGCATGATCTTGAATGATTAATTAAATGCTTTTTGGTGGCTTTGATATATCATTATCGAACTATAAGACAATATATATACGAGTACTGTATGTATAAAATATTGAAATTTTATATGTAACGTGATGTTTGTTTGTGTGTTTAGAATGAAATGCCCTGCTAGTGAGAACTCAATCATGTTTAATTGTGAGCCTTTCTTGGCCTTTGTCAAATTTTAATTGCTTAAATTTCTATATTTTTCTACTTATGTTTTCGGTTGAAGAGTTCATTTGATACAAAGGAAAATCTGATTTAAAAGCTATTGATGTCGTGGTTAAGGTCGTTATTATTTGTTGGTTCTTTCGTGAGGAATGTTGTCCAAAATAAGCTCTTAAATGTCGTCCAAAGCATGTATTAAGTGCCGTCCAAGCTAGACATTTCTATTATGTTTTTCCGAGTAAGTTCGTAGTCTTTGAACTCGAACTCTATTTATTTAATTTAAATACTTAATTATTACTTTGATATCTTAATTATATTTACATATAGGCAAATGATTAAATTATGAGATGAGAAATTGTGTATTATATACATAAGAAGTGTGACATTATGAAATGAATCAATAAGTGATTAGAATTTAAATTGATAGTATGGAAATGTTATATATGGAGATGTATTGTCGAATGATGAGATTGAAGTTGAATAATGTTGGTTAATGTATGGAGTTAAATAAAATCTCGTGTTTACATGCTAGGTAAGTTCGTAGTCTTGAAACTCGAACGTCATTTACTTAATTTAATTAGTTAATTGTATTGTTATTTAAGTATGTTTTTATTTGTGTTTGGTTAAGCTCTATTGAATGGATATTGACAAAATCATAAATAGGTAGAATGTGGCATTATGGAATAAAATAATGAATTGATATTACGTCAATCATTGATTGAGAAACTCGGAGCCATTACTGCAAATTAGCTCTGTAAGTTCATTAATATGAACTCAATTATATTTCTAAGTGTTTATGAATATTAAAGTTTAAATGATGTAAAATTACTGATATTAAATTGATTTGTTGATAGAACATGAATTGTAAAAAGTTACGAAAATGATAATTTCTGATATCAATGGAGACAGGTTGCATTCGCACGTAAGACCATGGTTGGACCATGGCAGTGTTTATATGTAAGACCATAGCTGGGCTATGGCATTCTGATGATAAGACCATAACTGGGTTATGGCACTATGGACGTAAGACCATGGTTGGACCATGGCAGTGTTTATATGTAAGACCATAGTTGGGCTATGGCATTCTGATGATAAGACCATAACTGGGTTATGGCACTACGAATGTAAGACCATGGCAGGGCCATGGCAATGCATATGTAAGACCATAGTTGGACTATGGCACAAAGGAAACGTGTACCAGGGTTTCAATCGTCTTCACAGTATTCATCGATTATAGAAAAGGGATGGTTTCGACCATCGTTTAACACACTTTGTGTGAGCTCCGGTAAGGGTTTCGATTGACTTCACTACGACAAATATGGAAAGGTATGATGTGCCAATGATTAAAGTATGAATATTCATGAATATGAAAGGTATGATTTAAGAGATGCTATGTTTATGTACTATATCTTACCATGTGATGATATCGCTAAGTTATGTGTTTAATCATTAGCTTGTGGCTATGGTAAGTGTTTAATATGCACCAAGACATGTGTGTATGAAATTTATTGAAATGGTGATACATTGAAAATATGATATATTCTTGAGTTAGATTATTAAAGTTGCGAAATAAATTCAAATGCTTTAGATATACTTGTGTTTATTCAAATAAGTGAAGTTGCTTAATGTGGATTGGTTTGTGCCATAATATAAGTAAATTGTTGATTGATCTATGCAAAGCTATTTATATAGCAAGTGATGTGAATTGAGATATATGTTCAAACCAACTAAAGGTGAATACTTGTGAAAATTGAGTATAGTATGAAATAAAGTGATGAAATGCATGAAATTGAAATGGTGATATCTTGTAATTGTATGTTTAGATAGTAGTATGATGATATAATTCAATTTGAGCATTCATGTATCATATCATGTCTTAAAATGTTTGGATTATAGAAATATCACTGAGTTTTACTCAGCGTGCGATTTTGTTTTCCGTGCGCAGGTTAGGTACTCTCTTTTGATCGCCGACTCAGCATCCAACAACAACAATCCCGATCTCAAGTGTGGTGATGTTTAATTTTGTAATGGCATGTACCTAGGATGTCTTTGGTTGTTAGTTGTTTTGTGAATTTTTCCTAAGCTTTCCAAATGATTTCAAATTGGCCCCGAATTGTTTCTAAAGTATTTTTAGGGCCTCGAAGGCTCGATTTAGGGATGATATGTGTATGTAGGAATGGTTTAAGTTATTTTTATGATTTTTGAATGAAATTATTTATAAATGTTCTAATTGTACAGTAATGCTCGGAACCCTAATCTGTGACGGAGAGGGGTTTGAGGTGTTACAGACGCTTTTCAATAGCCGCAAAGAAAGTCTCCCTAGCCATGGCACTCTACAAGTTTAAACATGATAAGATGAATTAATGAAAATTGACAACTTTAGTATCATTCATATCACTTTAGATTAGTCGTAATTTACTATATCTTTGATTGGAGTATGAGGTAGATACATCATAAACTTTATCGTGTACAAGCTGCAATCATCTCTGTCAACGACATGAGAAAGTTAATGTTCAATGGATGGGAAAAATTTCATATGAGTTTACTTTATCATGTACATGTTCCAATTTATTTTGAATCTCTGTCAAGGAGCTTGTAACCCATCAAGATGAGTTTACTTACCATTCAGATGGCATTACATGACACAATTATTTAATAAATAGAAACATATTGGACGCCATCTAGATGGTTTATTCTACCATCCAGATAGTATTACAAGATAAATTTATTTACCTAACCAAAATAAATTGGAACCCATCTAGGTGGCTGATTCTGCCATCCAGACGACATTACAAGAGACGTTTATTTAATAAACCAAAACATATTGGAAGTCATCCAGATGGTTGATTCTGCCATCCAAATAGAATAATGTTCTTGAACATTTTCTCCTACTACATTAATGTATGAACTAAACTAACCCATTTTTTTATTGTTCTGCATTCATTGCAATTACATTAAGCTTGTCACACAACACCATCGGTTGGCAACATATGATGCAAAATTTTCATTCTCCCACAATTTAGCACAAGAAGTGAGTTGTTTTAAGTTAATAGTAAGTAGAATTATGTTAAATCAAGTTAAATAAAAAAAAACACAAGGAAGAATAAATAGATTCAAAATAAACAATACCAAATGTTTTTCATCGGCAACTCTTCTAACATTGTTACTTCCTCTTGCCATTCTACCTGTAACACCCCAAACCCGGCCTAGAAGTCTAGACCGAATTCGGAACGCTACATTGATCACCGAAGTGATCGTGAGAAAATTTTACAAATCAAGTCGTTTAAAAATTTAATTCCGAAAACGTTTATCCCGAATCAATTCAAAAACGTTTAATCATTTAAATTCCCCAGTAAGTTCAACAGTATAACACTTACGAATGAAAACTTAAAACAAAAGTTGTACCACAGTATTATGAAACTTTACAGTTCAACTTAAACGCCCTCTCAACCACCCGAGTAAAAATATAAACATCCAAGCTTGCACAAGAACTCGAACACAGGACCTCAAGCATAATAACACTCCACTTAACCACTAGACCAGCAGGCCCATTCTTGTCACTAAATTGCACAACTCACTACATATGTGCGACTCCTCACTGCCCCTATGCCCAAGACCCCATACTTCTAGGCCCAAAATTCGGGGTGTTCACCCCTCCTTAAAGAAATTTCGTCCCCGAAATTTCCAACTAACAGAACAGTCGTATAACCAACTACACCACTACGCTTCCGCTGCGCACTCTGATACCAAATCACTACTACAGTAAACTTGAACCCAGAACCTCTCAGACACACCCAGAACACTTAACCACTGAAGCAGACAGACAGTTGTCGTGTACACACAATTTCAATGCTCAAATAAACACATCCAAACACACTTAACCATACCTGGCTCAAAAGCGCCGAGGACAATCTCGAACCCGATGCTCCTTGGACCCGCATCTCAGACACGCTCCTGACTTCCTCCAGCAATCGCCCGCATGGCGCCTCTTACAGTGCTCACAAGACGGTATGCTCGTGCCACTACTGGCACTACCTTTACTATCAGTCGGATGCGTCCTAGCACGCTTCGCAGAACGAGGCTCCAACCTCGGAGAACTGCGATCTCTCTTCTTCCTACAGTCCACGCACCTAGCCTGGAGCGTTTCACTAATTCCTCTTATCCTAGCCTCAAACACTTCCTCTAGCACTTCCCTCACTACCCGGGTCAGTGCCTCAGTACCAACCTCTGGGTTATCGCTACCCAGGGCTGGCGAACTCACATTGACTACTGGCTCCTGAACAGTCTCACACCCCGGAGGAGTAGACGACTCATCGCGATCCTGTTTACCCTCAGATTCCATGTAAGTCGTATGGCTAACTCTGAAAATCTACATTTTCAGAACACACACAGAATAAATACAAAAAATCTAAATGTTCAAATATCACAGTTTCGAATTTCTACCTGGACCAGCATCGGAGTCTCAGACAGGTCTTTTCCGTAAATCACTTTACAAAATTCAAACCATTTCAATTTCCTATGGTACAGTTTTTCAAACATTTTTCAAAATCATTTATTTGCGCACACGTCCACGTAGAAAACACAGGCCGAGTTTTTGCAAACCTGGCTCTGATACCACTAAATGTAACACCCCAAACCCGGCCTAGAAGTCTAGACCGAATTCGGAATGCTACATTGATCACCGAAGTGATCGTGAGAAAATTTTACAAATCAAGTCGTTTAAAAATTTAATTCTGAAAACGTTTATCCCGAATCAATTCAAAAACGTTTAATCATTTAAATTCCCCAGTAAGTTCAACAGTATAACACTTACGAAT
>JBBHDX010000083.1:0-12026 GCA_039519145.1 Kokia cookei
ATGCCTAGTTTACTTGGTTCAGTTACGTATTGCTATTGCTAATTGGGTTCAGGCCCAATGAATAACGGTAAGGGGATTTCACACTGAGTTCTTGTAACTCACCCCCCTTTCTCTTAACCCTTGTAGGTAATGCTTGATGATATGGACTTGGGCTATGGATGACTCGGGGGAGGCCATACTTCAGAAATGGTGTTTATTTTGAACTTTAGATTTCTATTTCCGTTTACTTTACTATTTTGGGTTATATGTTGTAATAAGGCCTCTGGACTATTTTTATTTTTGCTTTGTTGGGATGTACTTTAAATTTTGCTTAAATTGTTTTAAAATGGGAATTTTTCTAAAAACTTAAACAAAGATGTTTCCAAAATTGATTAACAAAAGGATTTCAAAATAAACTTTTACAAATAATCTTAACAATTCAATCTTATTATAAATTTATCAATGACATTTTCAAAAGTCACGGTTTTAAAAGATTACTAGTTCGATTATCGATTTATCAAACAACCTCTCAAAATACTTGTATTTTATCTACGTTTCCGCAACGTTTTCAAAATGCTTCTGCAACTCTATTTATAAACGTCACATTTTCGTAAATTGTTTATTTCAAAAATGTTTCCGCAAACAAAAAGGTTTTTAAAGATTATTACGTAGTTAACAATTGCTTAAGTGTTTTTGGTTTTAACAAAGAGGCTGTATTTCTCAAGCAAGTTTTTAATAATCGCAAAGATGGTTTTTACTTCCATGTGACACACCAGATTCGGGCCTAACTTCTAGGCCGGGTTTGGGGTGTTACAGTCGTCGTCGAAAATTCCTCATTTATAGCTCTGATACCAGATGATACGGTCCGCCTCGGGATGAGTCGAAACGTATGCGAGTTGCCCAATCGTCTACGAGGAGGTGTCTTCGGAAAATATTAGGAAATATAGTCGAATTTGCGGAAGCTATTGAATGAATTTGTTTAGAAAATGAAATTAAGTTAGGAATGGAGGTTTGAAAGAATGATGGAAACGGTTTTAGTAAATGGAAGGATAGGTTCGGGTTTAGTGATAGGAAGAAATATGGATGATGTAGGTTTTCGGTTCAAGAAAAATTGAAGGGAGATAAATTTAGTAAAGATAGTTGATGGAAATGGATAAGTGAACTTAAACGAAGAAATGATTTAACACTAGTAAGTGTTACCCCGGTTTCTATATTGTTTAAGGTGGAAATATGGAAATCGAAGATGGACCACGACCCGTTATCTATAAAGATAAGAACCGATGGTATAAGTTGATGGATGAGAAACGACTGACGCCACAAGCAAAGCTTGATAAGTCGGGATCGAAACTCGTACGAAAGATAGAGAGGAGAAAAATCTCACTCGAATGAACAAAGTTCATATATATTTAATCAAAGGATAATTCTTTCCCTTACAAATGAAAATTAACAAATATTTATAGCCAACTAAAGAGCTAGCCGAATGGTCACAAAATGCCTTAAAGACTAAGCAAATTTAAGCTAGAAAAAGTTCCATGGACAGATTCGGCTGAATGGTAGCTAAATAGGCAGCTTCTAGATGATGCAATTTACTTGAAAAGTGAAAGCTTGAAGACATGTCCATGTTCAGCTACTTGGGACGCCAAAAGCCACCTTAATGGAGAAGGAAATGAGCTGATTGTATTTGGACAGCAAGGGCACTCCAATGGACGTTTTCTAGAAGGATGAATGTTCAAGAATTAAATTAAAATTCGTCCAAATCCATGTGCAGCCTTTGGGGATGTCAATGGACAGCTTTCTAGAAGGAGAAATGTATTTTTGGGTCACTTGAAGGTGCATGCAACAGCTAGGTACGTCCCATGACTTAATGAAGCTCTTAAATTGGTGTCTTTTGATGAAAAATGAGCAGCATTAAAAGGTTAGCTGAGCAGCCACTTTGAGTGTAACACCCCATACCCGAGTCCGAGGCTAAGACCGGATACGAGACATTACTATGCTTGAACTTTCTTAAACATGTACTTACGGGCTATAAAATTTCGTTCCGAATTAAAAACTTCTCTTTCTTAGTCAAATCAGACATTTCATGGGCCTACGAGGCCTCAAACTTACGTCCCGAAACTTTCAGAACTCATCTGGAAATTTTCTCTCGAAACAGGGGTCACACGTCCGTGTGACTTGGGACACGCCCGTGCACCCCTAAAACATGCCCGTGTCTTTCACCCGTGGAGGATACTGGCAAATTACACACGGCCTGGACACGCCCGTGGCCCTGGCCCGTGTGCCAAACCTTGGCATTCTGACTTATCCACACGGTCTGTACACACGCCCGTGTGCGTCAGCCGTGTGACAATTGAATTTCTAAGTGTCAAGTGCAGACTTCACACGGCCTTGGCACACGCCCATGTGCCAACCGTGTGTATCACACGGCCTGAACAAACGGCCGTGTGACCAGCCCGTGGTCTAATCTGACTTAAGATACTAAGGTGCAGGAGACACACGGCCTAGACACACGCCCGTGTGTCTATCCGTGTGGGCACTTAGAGGCTATCTTACCAAGCCTTTTACCACTCTCGTTTGCATACATTCATATACTACTTCAAAACATTCTCAAATCATCAATTAAAACACATGAATTAAAACATTTAATCATTAAAGAGATAAAGTCTTCATCCCATACACTAGGGAGAACTATTCCCAATACAAATACAACCAACTCTAGATTCTCTTAGGCCAACACAATTTGGCTACATTAACAATGACTTAATCAACCTTAAGTACTAGCCCTATACATGCCATGACTCATAAGGACTTGATACCTCATACCAAGTGTCTGCTCGATAGTGTGAAAACATCTCCGGCGGCCTCCAACCCGAGCTAGTTAAAATAACCTATAAGAGATGAGAAAAGAAAAGGAGTAAGCAATAATGCTTAGTAAGTTCATCTGCATAAACTGACAAATATTGATATTCATTGAATATACATAACCACAAGGTATTATACTGAGTTTTTCTCATAAACTCATGGTTACTTACTCAACCATTCTTGAAGCTTACTCATTCTATCTCTTACCACATTCCTACCATGCCACAAGCCAATTGCTCGTTTAATTAGCATACATTCCTGCACTGATCATCACATGATCATATAAAACAACACATCAAGCATTTTCAATAAGCCACTCATACTACAAATCTCTCGGTGGTTTCGCACTTAGCCCACCATTGAATCTCTAATAGGGTGGTATCGCACACAGCCCACCAATCATTTATAAGCGATGGTATCGCACACAGCCCATCGATTACTAATTAATCAGGTGGTAACGCACACAGCCCACCGATAATAATATAGTTGATGGTATCGCACACAGCCCATCACTAACCATCAATAAGGTGATATCGCACATAGCTCACCGTTATTTACATTCATGGATAGTAATCCACAAGTATATCTCTATTTCAAATGTTCATCCGAGAACATCCTCACATACTTCTATTCTTACTTAACTTTCTACGATACTCGTTCGCATTCACACAATGCATCAATAAATCTATCTCATGCAACTAAGGTGCATTAATTACACATATCCCACTAGGGGTTCATCATATATTGAATTCATCTCAATTCAGTTCTAACACATACTTGTGCTTCTCGTGGTACAACCACATACATTCAACATATCCGTTGAATCATTCAAATTGTTAAATAACTCTCTTGAGTCTCATACACATAGTTCTCATTGACATCATACCCCAATAGGGTCTTACATACATTAACATATCGATGCCATGTCCCTGACATGGTCTTATACGAATTCTTACACCGAGGCCATATTCCAATATGGTCTTACTCGAGACTTTAACCATCATCATATCATGCTATACACATTTCCCATTACTCTAAATTCAATTCTATTGACATCTCATCAAAAGATATTTCATACATTCATATAGTAAATATACATTCCATACAACATTGGAATATTAAATTAACTCATACGTAATTGCAACATTTGCACATGAACTTACCTCGATGTCGAAAGAGCCAAAAAGGACTTTTTGCCCACATTTCTCTTTTCATCCGTTCTAGGTCCGAAACTCATTTTCTTTGATCTAGAACAATGAAATTTACTGATTTAATCACTTATAAATCATAATACACCATAATCTACACTTTAGGCAAAAATGACTATTTTGCCCCTACACTTTGGCAAAATTACGATTTTGCCCCTAGGCTCGTAAATAAATTTTCATCACATTTTCTTGTTAAACAAGCCTAGCTGAACATTTAATCCTCTTACAACTATCCACAATTCCATCTATTTCATGCCTTAATGAACAAATTACAACTTTTGCATTTTAGTCCCAATTAGGTGTTTTCATGACAACACCTTTCACAAAAGTTGTTTCTCATCATCCTATCATTCATTTTCTTCCATAAAAACTCATCAAACAACATGAACTCTATCATGGCAAGTCCCTAGACTTTCAACCATATTGCAAACTAGTCCCCTCTTTAGAAAGCTTAAGCTTTGGGGACTCCAAAAGTACAATTTTCATCAAGAAATACCATCAAAATCACTTACTTGAGTGGAGAATTGCTTGCTGAAATTTTAAGCTTCAAAAACCCCTCCCATGGCTGCTATTTTCGGTGGAGGAAGAGAAGAAATAAAAAAAAAGATGATAGCTTTTCTTTTTATCATATTTTATTCATCTTTTCTCACCAAATTTGACTAACATTAAATGCTCTTGTCCCCCATATCACATGGCCGGCCATCACACTCCAACATGGCCTAATTGCACATTTGGGACCTCCAATTTATAATCCATAGCTATTTGGTACCTCTAGCAATTAAAATAGAACTTTCGCACTTTATGCGATTTAGTCCTTTTTCACAATTTAGCTAGAAATCGCTAAAATTAAGGCACCAAAATTTTCATGCATCCTTATAAACATGTTATAACACATAACATAACATGAAAATAATTTTCTCTAACCTCGAATTAGTGATTCTGAGATCACTGTTCCGACTAGCCCCTAAATCGGGCTGTTACAATTCTCCCCCTTAGGGATTTTCGTCCCCGAAAATCTTATCAGGAGGAGTTGCTACCAACATTCTTAAAACGTTTCCATCTACTCTTCAAAATCACGAATCCACTTATCCTCAAGTTTCTCTTGCCAACAACTCTTAAGCTGTGATACATAAGGTCGAAACGTAACTTGAGACCTAGGTTATTCTTCCTCTGGGGCATATACTCAGTAATCCACCAATTTGGAACTCTGTACATGTCCAAATGATCGTTCGGATCTTTACTGGTTGATTCACTACAATTCGAATGACATTCCCCTTCTTGGGAATTTGTCAAACCAAATTTGAAATCTATAAGGTTTTATCTCACTTTCTCATTAAAGCATTCACCGACTGTAATAGTCTTGACTTGTACGCTTTGAAAACTCAGCTTTTAGTGGTCAACTACTTCTGACCATAACTCAATCATATCGTGAAATGTACTCTATTGTCAAAACATTTATGCACATAACTGTACTTCCTTATTCTTGCATTAGTAGATATGCTACTACTAAATCTCATACCAAAACTTCTGTATAAGTTCTGGATTCATCATCATTCAATAAAAACGGAAAACTTATACAACCTGTATTTACCATCTCAAATAAACTCATTCGGAGCTTATTTAAAATACCATTTACTATATCACTTCTGAACCCTTTTTGTTCTGAAAAGAAGACTCGCTCTAGTCATTAACCTTGCTGAAACTAGGATGTTACCAACTAGGGTCAACCGAGTAACTAACTCGCATTGCTTAACATGGATCTTTTCATAACATCTAACTCACAACACAGACACAAAAGTGATTGTCTCTGGATCACCAACCTGTCAACTCTTTTTCTCGATTCAGACTGAACTCAGTACTAGAACTTTCAAATTAATAGTTCTTTCAATAGCTTTCAACTCAACTATCATGGTTTGAACATTTCGATGAGCATATCTTTGTATTATGCTCCCTACTCACGTACACACAGAATTTTATTCTCTTTATTGATTCATGCGTGAATATACACAGAACTTGAATCATATCTCAATACATTAATCTACTCTTTTCTCCATACTGAGAACATATTTTAAGCACACTCTCATCTGAGTTTCTCTTGCTATGCTAATCTAAAACCTTTACTATCGTCATATCTCACGATAGCAGGGACATCTCGATCGAATTCATTAACTCTATTCGGCTTACCCGAAAACCCATCACACAACGTGAAACTTGTGATTTCACTTCTTATACTAGAATCATCACCAACTTCCTCCTCAAAGTACCCGAATTAAGGTTACGAGGAGATAAAGGAATGTCGATTTCAATTAACTAAATCGACAACCGTTTTGTCTGATTTTTACTATCAGCTAACATTCTCACACAATCACAATTTATGAAAAGAACAACTACATCATCCCTGAAAGGAAACATATATTAGTACATAATACTAAAGGAGATCATTAATATCCCATCCATGGCATTAACTAACCATGCACAAACCACAGGCTTCGAGCCAACTTACTCATACTTGCCATTTATTTAGCACATACCGTGCCACACATCGTACTCGTTTCTTCGTGATTCATTCACGAATACCTGTATTCACTCCTTCACATGACTTTAGTTACTTATTCTCTACTTCTAGACTCATCTATTTGTCCCATTGATCACTAGGGATAATCAAAGACGCATATTCATCGTCATTCATGTAGGTACGAAACCAATGCCACATTCCCGAGGTGGTCTTATATGGAGTCACCTCTAAATGCCAATGCCATATCCCGGATAAGGTCTTATATGGACTTCCACATCAAGTATCGATGCCATATTCTGGATATGGTCTTATACGGAATCTCAACTCGGTGCCGAGGCCATGTCTCGAACATGGTCTTATACGGGACCTTGTCTATTTCATATCTCAATGATAGCCTCATCATTTTAGTCCTCTAGGACTTCAACCTCATGTTCAACAACAATTACTCTATTTAGTAGAGTATTATGTATCAATGTGATACAAAGCATTCTCAATTATGCTAACATAAATATTGCATTAATCAATACAAACTTACTCAACTTAACTCTCATAACATCTCATCATAATTCAACAGTGGTAAGGGAGTGAGGTTGCAAAGTCCCTTAGCCTAACTCTCGTGACTACATACATATGATTTACTACTCATTGTCAATGAAATATCATCATAGTCACACAACTCGCCTCAAGTGAGTTTTCACATTTATCATGCTACAATTGTTTCTATCACCCATACTTTCGAACAGTGACTTCACTTACTCAAGTTCCACATTAATATCTACTCAAGTACTCAACATTTAACTCTAATTCCTCTTACTATTTCTTATTAATCTAGAGAATGTCTTACGGGTTTTGAGTACGTCGTTTACTTGATTGCCATAGTCCAACTATGGTCTTACTCGTATCACAACATCATAGCCCAGCTATTACTTTACATGTCATCACGATGCCATAGCCTCGCTATGGTCTTACACGAAATCTCATATCAATACCAATGCCATATCCCAGATACGGTCTTACATGGAAACTCATATCGATGCCGATGCCATATCCCAGATATGGTCTTATACGGGATCATGTATCGATGCCAATGCCATGCCCCAGACATGGTCTTATATGGGATCACATGTACCGCCATGGTCCAACCATGGTCTTATTCATCATTTTATCATTGAACGACCGTACTCATCTCCTGCATTCTACTTAGTCAAACTTTTCAGTTTTAACTCCCACACTATAATATGTGTGACTTCATAACAGAGTCATAAAACAAAACATTATACATTCTCTACTTTAACAGTCACACGTGAGATTTAACCATGTGGACATATTTATCATAAACAATGGCATCACAAATCTCAAATGCTTACTTACTCTTACTGCTTCTCACATACATCATGGTACTTACTAGTCTCATGTTTGTAAGGTAAACAAGGTACCTGTAACACTTGATCACATAGATCAGTATACTTTACTATAACAAGCATAATCTCAACATCATCATTCATAACATGAATTATACTTGTTAGTCAGCCTTCACTAGCATGACATAATATCAACTTTACTACTAACTTTCTTGCTATCTCATTTAAGCTTTACTCATTTGCCCGATGAATTACTATGAATAACTGAGGATACTGAATCTCATTTCACATGTAACTTGATGCCAATGCTATATCCTAGATATAGTCTCTTACATGGGATCTCTATCTCTTGATAGCTTTTCAATGCCAAGACTTGTCTTGGACTTACATGACATCTTTGCTTGGAGACTCGCCAATGCCATGCCTTGGCTTGGGCTTATATGGGTCTTCATCTCATAGTAACTCTTCAATGCCAAGACTTGTCTTGGTCTTACATGATAACTTGCTTGATTGCCGATGCCATGTCTTGACATGGTCTTATACGGACTTTCTTGTCTCATGTGGCAGATTGAGTATCCTAAGTAATTCATTTTCAATCGGGACTTTCATATACATGCTCTTAGTAACTTCTTTGTTTAATAAATCATTAAACATTTTCATGGAAATAATGTGCATTTAACAACATCACAAGCAATTCAATGAAAATATTCATGAAGCTTGAAAATCATACAAACTTACTGAAATTAGCTCGGTTGGGAATCATCTCTGTCTTAACAAAACAATTTCGTTAGAGCCGGGAGACATCACACTATCACGGTCCACATATGGCATGTATAGCTAGACTCTTACTCACGCTAGGTTAGTCCGAGAACCGACTAAACCATAGCTCTGATACCACTAAATGTAACACCCCATACCCGAGTCTGAGGCTAAGACCGGATACGAGACATTACTATGCTTGAACTTTCTTAAACATGTACTTACGGGCTATAAAATTTCGTTCCGAATTAAAAACTTCTCTTTCTTAGTCAAATCAGACATCTCATGGGCCTACGAGGCCTCAGACTCTACGTCCCGAAACTTTCAGAACTCATCTGGAAACTTTCTCTCGAAACAGGGGTCACACGTCCGTGTGACTTGGGACACGCCCGTGCACCCCTAAAACATGCCCGTGTCTTCCACCCGTGGTGGATACTGACAAATTACACACGGCCTGGACACGCCCGTGGCCCTGGCCCGTGTGCCAAACCTTGGCATTCTGACTAATCCACACGGTCTGTACACACGCCCGTGTGCATCAGCCGTGTGACAATTAAATTTCTAAGTGTCAAGTGCAGACTTCACACGGCCTTGGCACACGCCCATGTGCCAACCGTGTGTATCACACGGCCTGAACAAACGGCCGTGTGACCAGCCCGTGGTCTAATCTGACTTAAGATACTAAGGTGCAGGAGACACACGGCCTAGACACACGCCCGTGTGTCTATCCGTGTGGGCACTTAGAGGCTATCTTACCAAGCCTTTTACCACTCTCGTTTGCATACATTCATATACTACTTCAAAACATTCTCAAATCATCAATTAAAACACATGAATTAACACATTTAATCATTAAAGAGATAAAGTCTTTATCCCATACACTAGGGAGAACTATTCCCAATACAAATACAACCAACTCTAGATTCTCTTAGGCCAACACAATTTGGCTACATTATCAATGACTTAATCAACTCAAAAGAATCCCTATACATGCCATGACTCATAAGGACTTGATACCTCATACCAAGTGTCTACTCGATAGTGTGAAAACATCTCCGGCGGCCTCCAACCCGAGCTAGTTAAAATAACCTATAAGAGATGAGAAAAGAAAAGGAGTAAGCAATAATGCTTAGTAAGTTCATCTGCATAAACTGACAAATATTGATATTCATTGAATATACATAACCACAAGGTATTATACTGAGTTTTTCTCATAAACTCATGGTTACTTACTCAACCATTCTTGAAGCTTACTCATTCTATCTCTTACCACATTCTTACCATGCCACAAGCCAATTGCTCGTTTAATTAGCATACATTCCTGCACTGATCACCACATGATCATATAAAACAACACATCAAGCATTTTCAATAAGCCACTCATACTACAAATCTCTCGGTGGTTTCGCACTTAGCCCACCATTGAATCTCTAATAGGGTGGTATCGCACACAGCCCACCAATCATTTATACTTATGGTGATTTCGCACTTAGCTCACCAATCATTTATAAGCGATGGTATCGCACACAGCCCATCGATTACTAATTAATCAGGTGGTAACGCACACAGCCCACCAATAAATAATATAGTTGATGGTATCGCACACAGCCCATCACTAACCATCAATAAGGTGATATCGCACATAGCTCACCGTTATTTTACATTCATGGATAGTAATCCACAAGTATATCTCTATTTCAAATGTTCATCCGAGAACATCCTCACATACTTCTATTCTTACTTAACTTTCTACGATACTCGTTCGCATTCACACAATGCATCAATAAATCTATCTCATGCAACTAAGGTGCATTAATTACACATAACCCACTAGGGGTTCATCATATATTGAATTCATCTCAATTCAGTTCTAACACATACTTGTGCTTCTCGTGGTACAACCACATACATTCAACATATACGTTGAATCATTCAAATTGTTAAATAACTCTCTTGAGTCTCATACACATAGTTCACATTGACATCATACCCCAATAGGGTCTTACATACATTAACATATCGATGCCATGTCCCTGACATGGTCTTATACGAATTCTTACACCGAGGCCATATTCCAATATGGTCTTACTCGAGACTTTAACTATCATCATATCATGCTATACACATTTCCCATTACTCTTAAATTCAATTCTATTGACATCTCATCAAAAGATATTTCATACATTCATATAGTAAATATACATTCCATACAACATTGGAATATTAAATTAACTCATACGTAATTGCAACATTTGCACATGAACTTACCTCGATGTCGAAAGGGCCGAAAAGGACTTTTTGCCCACATTTCTCTTTTCATCCGTTCTAGGTCCGAAACTCATTTTCTTTGATCTAGAACAATGAAATTTACTGATTTAATCACTTATAAATCATAATACACCATAATCTACACTTTAGGCAAAAATGACTATTTTGCCCCTACACTTTGGCAAAATTACGATTTTGCCCCTAGGCTCGTAAATAAATTTTCATCACATTTTCTTGTTAAACAAGCCTAGCTGAACATTTAATCCTCTTACAACTATCCACAATTCCATCTATTTCATGCCTTAATGAACAAATTACAACTTTTGCATTTTAGTCCCAATTAGGTGTTTTCATGACAACACCTTTCACAAAAGTTGTTTCTCATCATCCTATCATTCATTTTCTTCCATAAAAACTCATCAAACAACATAAACTCTATCATGGTAAGTCCCTAGACTTTCAACCATATTGCAAACTAGTCCCCTCATTAGAAAGCTTAAGCTTTGGGGACTCCAAAAGTACAATTTTCATCAAGAAATACCATCAAAATCACTTACTTGAGTGGAGAAATGCTTGCTGAAATTTTAAGCTTCAAAAACCCCTCCCATGGCTGCTATTTTCGGTGGAGGAAGAGAAGAAATAAAAAAAAGATGATAGCTTTTCTTTTTATCATATTTTATTCATCTTTTCTCACCAAATTTGACCAACATTAAATGCTCTTGTCCCCCATATCACATGGCCGGCCAACACACTCAAAAATGGCCTAATTGCACATTTGGGACCTCCAATTTATAATCCATAGCTATTTGGCACCTCTAGCAATTAAAATAGAACTTTCGCACTTTATGCGATTTAGTCCTTTTTCACAATTTAGCTAGAAATCGCTAAAATTAAGGCACCAAAATTTTCATGCATCCTTATAAACATGTTATAACACATAACATAACATGAAAATAATTTTCTCTAACCTCGAATTAGTGATTCCGAGATCACTGTTCCGACTAGCCCCTAAATCGGGCTGTTACATTGAATGTGAACATGCTGAACCGAACAGCCCCAAATGTGAAAAGAATTTTG
>JBBHDX010000084.1:0-12049 GCA_039519145.1 Kokia cookei
TTATGTCATACACTGGTTGGTTACGTGCATGAGGATGATATTTGAGGCCTTGCGCAGATCCCTCAATGCACGGTACTAGAGCTTTCCCTGTTAATTTACAGAAATAGTTAGTATAATCTAATTTTATTTTGTAAATAAATAATAATTTCGTAAATAATATAAGGAACGAATAATAATTTTATTATATTAATATTGGCTAGGTGTGTTGTCTCATTCACCGACTTTGTTATGTGAGGACGTTGGTCGTTAATTAATGAATCCATTCTGCAACTTGAAAAAAAATTATCAATTAGTTCGATACATAAGTAATTAATTTTACAATTTTTATTATTTTTTACCAATATAATACAAAAATAATAATTAAATACCAAAATGGATTATTTACTAAAATGGTACAAAATAAATATTTATATACTAAAATGGTATCCACACCCCATTAATTACGAAAATGTGGTGGATATATCAATTTAATATATAAATATTTATTTTGTACCATTTTGGTAAATAACTCATTTTAATATTTAATTTTTAAATTAATTTATATTACTTACTTACTACTACTAACAAAATAAAATTACTTACTAACAAAATAAAATAAAATAAATTTAAATTAAATTAAATTAAAAATAACCAAACTTACCTTTCTTCCTCTCCTCTTAATTTATTCAACTAAATAAAAATATTAAATAACAAATCAATTAAAAATTAAATTAAAGAAAACAAATAACTTAAAATAATAAATACTAAACAAAATATAATTTTAAATTAGCAATAAAATATTTACATTTTTTTTTTTAACTTTTTACTCTTTTAACCAATATACTAAACAAATAAAATTATAATAACAAATCAATCACATTAAATAATAAAATTAAAATTACTACTACTAACTAACAAATTAAATAATTTTAAAAATAAATTTCACAATAAACATAAAACCAAATTATTACATTTCTCTTTTTCTTCCTTCTTTATTTCTTTTCTGGTGCCCGTTTGATCCCCACTTTTCTTATTTTATAACAAAATAAAACCCTCACATAAATTATTATCTCTCAACCCTTAAAATAAATCATGCCACCCAAAACACCCACAAACACAAACACATGGAACAATGGGGGCCAAATAAGTGGCAAAAAACCCTAAGGTGTCGTCACTTCAAAACTCTCCAAGAATGTTGTCACTTTAAAACCCTCCATCTGTGTTAGGTATTCTTTTTCGTATATTTGCATGTATGCTTTTTCCTTTAGGTGCCGCCATTTCAAAAACTTCCATTAATATAATATTATTTTTTATTTTTAAATATATAAATTTAATTAAAAAAAAAGTTCGTGTCAGAAAAATTCACTGGTACTGCCATTTTAAAGCCCTCCACCTAATTAAACATACAATTTTGATAATTAATGGGATTAGGGTATTATTATGGTAGATAAATATTTTTTTTGTATTAAATTAGTAAAAAACCCGGTAAAATAATTTCTCAAAAAGAATAATTTTTTTATAAAATAGTTAAATTTATGACACACCTATATGGGTAAAAAATATGTAGTAAATATATTTATTAAAAATTTACATTAAATCAATTAATACTTCGATCATTATAGTAAAATTAATTATTTATCATAATGTTCAAATAGTATTATGATTAAATTTTTATTGATTTATGAAAAGGTGAAAAAACCATCTTAATAAAAATCTAACTTAACTAGTTTTTTTACCCAACAATGCATTGGTGAATTGAGTGTATAGATTAACTACTTTTTTTCCACGTATTTTGTTAATTTCAATAAAAAAAATTATACATTTTTTGTTCCATTCTAAAAGATCTTTCAAAAGAAGAAGATTCTTCCCGCTGATATTTTTTATTTTGAGTTTTTTTTAGGGCTATTGATTAAAGAAAAGCAGAAATTAAAAAAGAAAGAAAGGAGGGAGAGCGCCTTGTAATCTACGCTAAACATAGCAATGTCCTCAACCTCATCCATAAAGCTGAGAAAATAAAAGTCGACGTCGTTTTGTCACCAAATAGAAATAGTTTCCATACAATATTTCCACATCAGTTAAATTAATCACCAAAATACAAATCAGAAAAAGAATATGTCAAATTCTAAAACAGTCCCTCTGCTATGTTTATTTCAGTAAAAATATGCTTTAGGAATTAAATCCTTTTACTTTGTTGGAGACCGTTAAAATTTTAATGTTAATTTCAAATTTATTATAATATCATTTTTTGTTATATGATTATTAAATAAATTTTTATCCAAAATGCTGCACTAATGAATTAATAGAAAAACTTTAACATATTAATAATTATACTTAAAATTTAAATTTAAAAAAAATAAAAGAGTTAAATTTTTAAAAATAAAAATAAATAGACTATATTCTAAATATTCAAAAAGTATAAAAATTTAGAGAATATTTTTCAGAATTAAATTTTTAAATAGACTTTATTTTATTAATTTATCAAATAATTTGATGTTGCTTATTTAAAACAACATACTTCTAATGAATCCAACGAGTGGCTCCAATGGATAAGAGGATGATGTTCGTCTTAAGAGATCCGGGTTCAAGTACCTGTGTGTGTAAGGTATGTGTGTGTTATTAAAGGATTAAATGAATAAATACTACCATGTAATCACATCAATATATTAAAAAAAAAAACAATTCTAATAATTGTTTTAACAATTTAAAAAAATAAAATAAAACTTGCTTAAAGTCATGGTTAGAGTTTTTGTTTAACAATTAGATGAGACGAGTTTAAACTAAAGTTGTTCATAGATCAAGCTTAAATATGATATTAATATATTTTATATTTGTTTAAACTTAACTCCACTCGAATTATGAACATAACATTTTGTCAAAGTTTACCCATTTTTGTAAATGGATAGCCCAAACCCATTTTAGATTGTTTTTAATTTAAAAAAATATATTTATATCATTTCAATTTAATATTTAATAATGTTGTATATTTTTATTTATTAAAATTTTATATATAGGTTGGACTGAATTGAACTTAAGCATTAATTGTTCAAGGTGAAACTCAACCCATATTTTAAATAATCTAATTTTTTTTTATCTAAATTCATTGTATAATATTTTTATTCAAATCCTCCAAATTCAAAACCTCCTTTATGTCTTTAGTTCAAACCATAATAATATTTATCAAACTATATAAAATATTAAAGTATATATATCACACCACCATATATTTTTCAAAAATATTTTTGAAAATTATTTGATAAAAATAATAAAAGATTCACTTCAAAACTGAAAATACGCATTTTAAAAACATAAACAAATAAAAACATCAAAGCATATAGTAAGGCTTAATATTTAAAAAAAACATAGTACAGGGACCTCCCATAAAAATTGACCAGAAAGAAGAAGATAGAGGAGAGGGGAGGCGAGGGGGTCCAATAATCAGCCAAAAAATCTTCGTTGCATTTCGAGCTTCGTCATTATCCTCCAATATACATTTTTTCTTTCTTTCTTCTCTCCCGAATTAAAAGAAACATAAGAGAGTAAACTGTGAAAGTTTTAATTGAAGGAGATTGGAATCTCGTCGATGTTTATTTTTGTTTAAAAATATATCAAATCGATGTTCATTACCGGTTAGAGAAAAAAAGAGTGATAAAGAAACACCGATGAATTTTCTTTGTGGAATATATAGATGATCGATCGAGAAGCTTTGCATTTTTTCAAATGGAGATTGTTTTAAATCGATGAAGAGTTTCAGTTTTGTTGTGAATCTGAGCGCCAGATCGGCTCGTTGATGCATTGAGTTTGCTTTTTATTTTATTTCGTTAGGTGGAATCGTTTTTTTTTTTAGACAACGATGAACAACGGCGGCGCTGAAACAGCCGTGGCTCCGGTGGGAGGGCCACAAACGTTGGAGTGGAAATTCTCGCAGGTGTTCGGAGAGCGAACTGCCGGAGAGGAAATACAGGATGGTACAATATTTGGATTTATTCTCTCTTAGAGCTATTCATTATTGATTTTTTAGTTCTTTTTTTTAATCCATATAGCTACAAGTTCTATTATTTAGTCCTTTTTCCTCATTGCTATTTCTTTTCTCGATTGTTTATATTGGTAATACGTGACTTCAATTTGATATAACATTCGGCTGGATTGCATTATAATGTTAGGATCTAGGTCTAGCTTCACCATTGTTTCGAAGTGTGATATGAAACAACGGTGTGTTAGTTGTGGTTTATCAATTTGTTCATGTTTTATAATTATCGCTTGAGTTTCAGCTGAGGTTTTTTTTTTTGTTCATTGAGTTTCAGCTAAGGTTTTTTTTTTTCTTGATCATAGAGATTCAGCTGAGGTTAGTTATTATTGCCTAAATGATTGAAATATTTAATCAATAAAATGTTATTTCATATATGCTTGGCCGTTGTTTTCCGCAAGTTGTTCTAATTACTAGGGTCTTGGAGTTTGGTGCACAAAAAAAGAAAGGGAAAAAAAAGTATTAAACAAGCCTTTGGTGGTAAGTGACTGATTTTGCTTGCGTGATTGATGCATTTGA
The DNA here is from genome assembly GCA_039519145.1 of Kokia cookei. Taxonomy (NCBI): domain Eukaryota; kingdom Viridiplantae; phylum Streptophyta; class Magnoliopsida; order Malvales; family Malvaceae; genus Kokia; species Kokia cookei. The sequence continues at coordinate 4,523 of JBBHDX010000084.1, forward strand.
CTTTAGGTTGTGATTTCTGGACTAACATGGTCATTGTCAAAGTATACTAGCGTTTATTGCACTATGTCTCTCACATTGGAGGAGTTGTAGAAAATGGAAAACAGTCCAGGTGAACTAATCAAATTGTCTGACTTAGAATCTTTCCATGTAAGTGACTAGGTCCATGAGTTAATGTCATTTTGTCCTGTGGGAAGCACATAATTTCTTTGTGTGAACCATTTTCAGCTGCACTGTTATTAAGTTGGCTCTTTACGACACCTTCCTTTCATCGTTCTCAATGCTAGGAGGGACTAAATTGATATTTGGTGATATAATTCTCCCTGATGCTCTTTACTTGGTGATTCTGCTTGTGAAGTAAATGGTTATGCATATGATGTACGTGGTACTTGTGTCACGGGCCAAGGTGTTCTAGCCCCGTGACACTTGCTTGTCCTGCATTTCTGATTCCTCTGCTCACTTCATTACATGACACTTTTTTTTTCAGTTGATATCATCTCCGCTATTGAATTTAATAGAACTGGAGATCACCTTGCTACCGGAGATCGAGGAGGTCGGGTGGTTTTGTTTGAAAGGACAGACACTCGAGATGTATGTTGCTGACTGTTTCCTTCGTTTATATTTCTCAAGCTGTGTTGTTTGTTTCACTCACTGTGTTGCTCCAGTGTTCTGTTCTCATGTTTTGTGGTATGTTCTTTGACAAAACTGAATAATGTGTAGCATGTTGGGCATCGGAGAGATCTAGAGAAGATGGATTATCCAATTAATAGGCACCCTTTATTTCGCTATAAAACAGAGTTTCAAAGCCATGAACCTGAGGTATTTATGTTTGGTTATGCCAGATAAACATAATGAATGTTTGGGTTTACATGCTAAAATATTTCTGGACTTGAATTTCATTGAAATGTATACAATATTGGTTTAATACAGTTTGACTATCTCAAGAGCCTGGAAATTGAGGAGAAAATTAACAAAATTAGGTGGTACCAGTCGGCTTACGGTGCTCTTTCTCTTTTGTCGACAAATGACAAAACAATCAAGTTCTGGAAGGTAGGTAAAGGCATCTTTTATATCCTAGATTTTACAATTACGAAGTTGTACGCAGATTAGTGTTTTTTGTCTTTTTCCAACACTTATGTCCCAAAAGTGGCAGTACAACAAATCTACTAATCTAACCTTGCTATCCAATTGGTCTTTCTAATGTCATTTCAAACTTGGACAGGTACAAGAGAAGCATGTCAAAAAATTATGTGACTTTAATGTGGATTCCACCAAAGCCATGGGAAATGGTCCTATTGTTGGTTCAAGTATATCAACAAGCTCCAAACAATGCATGGCAAATGGAGGATGCACAAGCAATGACTTTTCATTGCCAAGTGGGGGTTTGCCATCTTTGCGTTTGCCCGTGGTAGTTGTTGTCTATCGTGAATACTTACGAAACTATTATGTTATTTTTGTCATTTTTTAATGTTTAGGCTGTGTCTGATACGCCAAATTGTTCTTTATATGGTTTGTTGATCTGACACATAATGCTTATGTTGTAATTAGGCAACTACTCTTGAGACAAACCTTATGGCCAGATGTCGAAGAATATATTCTCATGCACATGACTATCATATTAATTCCATATCCAATAACAGGTCTATATACTTATTTGATTGATTTTGGCCACAACTGGCCCTCCTCCCCCTCTTATTACTTGTATATGGACTGTGATGTATATCTTGTTTTATTTTCCTTTAAATTTCTACTTTCTTGGGTTTGAATTATTTACATTTGCTGTCTGTTGGTTGGGAGGTGGGGAGTGCATTTAGAAAGATCATTAAATTGAGAGAGTAATTTCTCAACTTTTGAACTTGAAATACTTAGTCTTCAAAGTTAGCTCATGATTTTATCAAATACTTATTTTTCCTTTCTTCTTTATTTGTAGTGATGGTGAAACTTTTATTTCGGCTGACGACCTGCGAATTAATCTCTGGAACCTAGAAATTAGCAACCAAAGTTTTAACATTGTTGATGTGAAACCTGCAAACATGGAGGATTTGACTGGTGGGGAATCAGTTTTCTGATTGGACGTTATGGATTTATTTATTATAAATATGTTCTTTATTGCTTATGGGTTGATAGGTCTGTTCTTTCTGTTATCCTCATCCTTCTTGCTTTCCTTCTGTTTTCGGTTATCTATCTGCAAAAATTTCTTCCTCTTTTCTACTCCCTGCTATTCTTCCTAGTCGACTATCATCATCTCACTCTTTGGGTTTCACAGTGTCTTATCAATTTATGGGTGTTTCTCTGTAAAATATAATACTCTTATGTATTTTTCGTGTTTGCATGATTAATTTGCTTGAGTATATACTTGCAGAGGTGATAACTTCAGCAGAATTTCATCCTATACACTGTAATATGTTAGCTTACAGTAGTTCAAAGGGTTCAATTCGTCTTATTGATATGCGACAGTCTGCATTGTGTGATACCCACAGTAAACTGTAAGTGACCCATGGTATTTCTGTTTTATCTTGGTTGATTTATCATTTTAACAGTCATCTTTTGCTATAAGATACTTCTGTTGCATTTCCTTGTATTTTTTTTTCTGGTGTTTGAAGTTTCTTGATGGTACAGGTTTGAGGAACAAGAAGCTCCAGGCTCCAGGTCTTTTTTCACTGATATCATAGCATCAATCTCAGACATCAAGTTTGCCAAGGATGGAAGACACATACTAAGTCGTGACTACTTGACCCTTAAGGTTGATATGTTTTTACGGAATTAATTCTTCTCCTCTTGAATAACACTTTGCCCTTGTGTCATAGGCATCTGATGCTAGCATAAAAGCTGAGTTTCTATATTTGCTTTCTCCTTCCTCCTTTTCTATTTTTTGGTAACAAGGTTTTCTTTGTGTCAGCTGTGGGACGTAAATATGGATTCTGGTCCAGTTGCAACCTTCCAAGTTCATGAATACCTTAGACCTAAGGTAATTGTACTTCTAAGGCTCTTCTATTTTGTTTAGATACTATTTAAAAAGAGACCCTATATGTACCCGTATGATGGATGTATTTCTGTTATTATTTTTGGACCTTGAGCAGCTTTGTGATTTGTATGAAAATGATTCCATCTTTGATAAATTTGAGTGTTGTCTAAGTGGAGATGGACTTCGAGTGGCTACTGGTTCCTACAGGTACAGCTTTTCTTTTTATCATCTCAAATAAACAGTTAAATATGCCAGGACCTGGATGATACATAACCTAGTGATTTCTGTTATTCCAGCAATCTGTTTCGGGTGTTTGGTTGTTCTGAAGGTAGCAAGGAAGCAACAACACTGGAAGCCAACAAAAACCCCATGAGGTATGTTCCAATATTCTGTTGTAGGTATAATGATTTGAGTAGCTTTTAAAGGAACTTGTTTGACCTCTCTTGGTTTGGAAAATCCTGAATCAAAAGAATGACATTTTTATTTTTGTAATGAATTTCCAGGAGACAAGGTCTGACAGCATCAAGACCTTCAAGATCTCTTGGTAGTCCTGGTGTTGTTAGACGAGGTATGCATTCCACATTTCTTAGAGTCCAAAAGGTTTGATTTGTTTTAATCATTGATTTGTGATTTTGCTTGATCATTAGTGAATTAGGATTATAGCTTTCTTTTTTTTCCCGCAAAGTATCCAATTTCCAAAACAATTGTTTTTGACTTCTGTGAGTGAGACACTTATACTCGCAAGCTATTCAAGTTCCAAACCCTACTTTTTTTTCACTATTTTTTCCTTTAACAGCTATCTGTCATTTTTTCATTCCCCTGTAACACCTCTTTTTCTTCTCAACAAGTCTGCGTCTCCTACTTTTGAAATTTGAATACTGCTTGCTGCCATTTACAATGATTTACTTTCTTTCCTTTTTTCTTTTTCTTAGGCTCTTATATTGTCAGATCTGGGTTTTGTTTTGCTGATACTCTAGATTTGATTTCAACTTAGTATTTTGCTTTTGTTATATGTATTTTATGTTTTTTCTTTTACTTTTTTATGTTGCTTTGGTTTGGTTTCAACTATTTATTGTAGTTCTTGTAATTCCAGGGGAAAAAAAATCTTTGTCAATACACTGACTAGTAATGTATATAATAACTTCGGTTTGAACACTGATTATTAATCCTTTTTCCCATTGATTCTTAGCGTTTCATATTTCATTATTTGAAGATAAAATTTGTATATGAAACGAGCTCGGATTCAATCTCGAGTATATAAATTGTGTAAACAAGTTTAATCAAGCTGAGCTTGAAGAATTCAAATTGTTTTCAAGCCAAGCTTAAGCTCAAATGATAGGGTTGATTAAGCTTGAGCCGAGTTTTGAGTCGAGCTCGAGCTTAGCTTGGCTCGATTACACCCTATGGCTATACTTGAGCTTTGTTTCACATATTTTTCAGCTATCCATCTCTCGTCTTGTTTTTTAGGGAAAGGAGCAGATAACTCAGCAGTCGATGCAAATGGAAATACTTTTGATTTCACAACAAAGTTGCTACACCTAGCATGGCATCCAACTGAAAACTCCATCGCTTGTGGCGCATCAAACAGTCTATACATGTATTATGCGTGAAGATGATCCAACGAAGCTAATGTTTTTTTCCCAGGCAGGGCTTTTGCTGATTTGCTTTGCGCCTTCCTCTCTAATTAATGATGCTGGAGCTGCAGCGGTTTATCACAATACTCTTGGTGATTTATTGAAATTTTCTAGGCTTAAGTATTAAAAAATCTCTTCAACTAAAATTAAATAATTATCCAAGCCCCTATCATTTTATTACAATCAATTAGACATCTCTTTTCACTTAATTGACTTCTAGATTGGATGGAAACTGATGATACCTCTAATCAAGGGCTCAATTTGATGGAAAAAGATGTTTGAAATTTTAATTAACTGCAATAAAATGATGCGGGCTTGAATGATCATTTGGTTTTAGTTTAGGGACCAATTTTTTTTATATTTAAACCAATTTTCTATCATGTCTAATATCTTCCAAGTTCCAACACCAGAAGTCCAATGTTGCTGTTGTTCATTTGTGGAGGAGGTAAATTGGTCCTTTCATACGCATTTGATATTCTTTATAGGGATAGGCACAGTGGTATTCCCCGTCTGACTTTGTTTAGTGGGAGAAAATATGATGATTAGCACTCCGTCTACACTTAAAACAACAGCTTTTCCAATTATGCTGGAAATGGCACTGGTGATGACAAGGAAAATGTTTCTGGGTTTTCTAGACAAATGGGGACTTAAACCCAAACTCCAAGGGGGAAAAAGAGCTATACAGGTGCATCAATTCTCTTTGATATAATTTTAGCCCTTTCTGCTTAAATCTTGTACTATTTCAACTTTAATTTGTGTTATGATTATTGTTCTTTTAATTTCTAACTATTTTCCTTTCTCTTTCTGCGTAGCCATAGAATTTGCTGTTTTTTGTTGGTTTTGGGATGAAGTAGAAGCTCTCGTTAAACCCATTCTCTGTTTAACTCACGTTATCTCCCGAGTTATTTATCTATGATTTTATATTATATTTTAGTTCTTGAGTGGATTTGATATTAATTCAGTTGAAAAATGACTCAAAATCATTTTTTTACAAAATTTCAAATGCCATATAGGTCTTTTTATTTTTGATCTTAAGAAATTATGATCTTTAAAGCATTGAAGTTTTATTTTTTTTCGTAATGTTTTGTTTTGTAAATATAAATGAAATTGCGAAATCTTATATAATATATTGCAGGCTGTAATAAAATATATTGGAAGTTTCAATATATTATTAAAATATAATAGTTTCGAGGATGGTACTTAAATTATATTTTTTTGTCTTTAAACTTTTCTAGATAAACTATATATAAATTTATTAAATTATTAGTAAGTTTACATTTAATCACTTAATTTTAAAAGATTGAAAAACGATCAATAAATTATTTGAAAGCTTTCATTTAAATTAATTTTTTGAAAATTATTATTTAAGTCATTGGTTAAGTTTTTTTCTTTAAAGTTCTGTGAGCTTTAAGTTGTATTTAGTGTCTTTTCAAATTTGTGATAATCAGTAGTAAGAACTAAAGCATGAATCTTATTTATCCAAAGCAAATCCATGGGTTTTTTAGGCAAGTTCGGTCCATGCAAGAACGGATCATATAGTTTAAGCAAGTATCTTCTTTTAATTTCATTATTAGAGAATGGAACCTTTTTCAAGTATGCTCATATTACTAAATAAATATTACTAGAATATATAACTTCGAGGTTTAAACTATATCTTTTTACATGTTGGTTTTTAAGTTTTTTTGGGTAAATTACATCTAAAGTCATTAAATTATTAGTAAATTTATATTTAATCATTTTACTTCAAAAAGTTACAAAATGATCATTGAACTATTTGAAAGTTTTTATTTAAATCATTGAACTATTCAAAGGTTATTATTCAAGTCACTAGATTGGTAAGGGTTTTTTTTAAAGTTCAACTAGCGAGCTTCAAGTAATAATTTGGCGATTGGTATTATAATCAGTACTAATCAATTAGTAGAACTTACCTTAAATCCAAATAAATCTAACGGTCAATGTCGGATATTGGAAGAAAAAATTATTTAGATTTTGATTTGTATATATTTAACGTTTAAAGTTGTTTTATGAAAAAAATTGGAACTGTAAAAAAAGAAGAAGAGCGTGAGCTTTTGAGTGGTGCAAGAGGTGCAAATAGAGAAAGTCATACGACAATGATTTTAATAACACAGTGATTTAAATAATTTTTTTTGAATAATTGAATGAATGTTTTTGTATTTTTGGAATTTGAATAACCAAAACATAGACTTACTATAATAAAATTATAATAATAATGTAATATAAGTTTGGTACCACTTATAATAAAATAAAATTAAACATCGACTTTAAAAAGTATAATTTAAATACTAATTTATGGATTAACCCTAATTTTAACCAAAGAGTAAAATGTACATATCGTGCCTCTAGCCTTTTTGTACGAACATTGCTAGCGTTTGCAGCACATACAAGGAATTGTTCCATTCCCGTTCAACCAAAAGACATGGAGTAAAGCTTTGTTTGGTAGGGTTACGTGTTAGCGTTCGATCGAACCGAATCGAATGAAAAAATTTTAAGTTAATTGAGTTAACGAATTTCATTTTATCATCCTAATTTAATTTGAACTTTTCTCAAATTGAATCGAGTGAGATAGAACTCGAATTGAATATATTTGTTCGAGTTAAATTAAAAAAAAAGACTTCGGATCTTTGTAACCACTCATCGTAATCAATTTGCCTACCGTAATCAAATTTGTTATTAATTTTCATCATTTCATAATTTATTTATTAATATTTTATATACAAATTAGTTTATTTACTTGCTTAGTAAGCTTCAATTATATTTTGATTCTTGTTATCATGTATTTTGAAATTAAAAAACATATTAAATGTAAAAAATTATGATTTTTTAATTAAAAATATTTTAAAGATAAAATGTGAAATTGATATCAATAGAAAATTTAAACACGAATATTTTCTTGCATCATCAATAATTCAA
>JBBHDX010000085.1:0-12036 GCA_039519145.1 Kokia cookei
GTTTTAGTGAGTATACGGTCGTGCACTCTGGATGTGCCGTTAAAGTCAGCCCGCAGGCACCTCTGGAGAAAATATGCCTACTGAGTTGTGGAGTAGCGGCAGGTATTGCAGAACTCACTGTCCAAACTCTCTTTCAATCTCGATTTTTCGACTATGTAGTAGGAATGTATGTTGAAGCATTTACGAACACTTAATGCTCGTATGAAAGTACAAATATTTGGGTTTCCACGAGTTACTTTAGCTAACTAATACATTATTGAGCCTTATAAGTTCATCTTGTTTTACTACACTTGATAATTTAGCCTATGGTTTTAGGTCTTGGTGCAGCTTGGAATGTTGCTGATATCTCTAAAGGATCAATCGTGGTGATTTTCGGACTCGGAACTGTAGGCCTCGCTGTAAGTATTACTTGAATGTTTCGGTAAAAGCTCAGTGCTGTAATGACCTGTCAGCTATATTTGCTCAATTTTGGTTAATCATTAATATGCTTATATGATAAGGTTGCTCAAGGTGCCAAACTTAGGGGAGCATCTCAGATAATTGGTGTTGATATTAATCCCGAAAAGTATGAAAAAGGTAAGTTCAATATTGCACCTCCAATTTCCAGGTTTCTGAGTCCTGAACCTGTTGAAATTTCTCTGAAAACAATATATCATTACGGTTGCAGCAAAGTGTTTCGGAGTCACAGACTTCTTGAATCCCAACGAGTATAACGAACCTATTCAACAGGTATCCATTCAAAGAGCAACAAAGTTCAATAGGTAAAACCTTATGCAATAAGAAACTAAAACTCAATCAGTATGTTTCAGGTTATTAAGCGAATATCTGGTGGAGGGACGGATTACTCCTTCGAATGCATAGGCAACACCGGAATGGTAACAACTGCACTGCAATCGTGCTGCGACGTAACTTCCTCAACTCATGATTTGATAATCCTTCTCTGTCCTAAATAAGATTCTTAATCATCAAAACCTAAACTTACCGGTTTCTTTGCCATCCATTCCATAGGGTTGGGGTTTAACAGTTACGCTCGGTGTACCAAAAACGAACCCGGAAATAGCATCTCATTATTCAGCATTTCTTTCTGGGAAAACATTGAAAGGGTCCCTATTTGGAGGATGGAAACCTAAATCTGATCTTCCTTCATTGGTAAACAAGTACATGAACCAGGTAAGATTTTCCATAACATCTTGTTAGATTGATTCGTACTTATTAACTTCGTAGCGATATTGGTTATTTGAACTAAGCCATAAACATTAATAATAGTAGGACCAAATTATGTCAAATTAAAGTACAAAGACTAAATCATTAAAGTGAGTATAATATATGGACGAAAACCATAATTTAATCTTAAAAGGAAAAATCTAGAGAAGAAAAAGGTAAGAGTTAAGTGCTTCACCATAAACCTTGATTTTCCATGGTTGTGAATCTGTAGAACATTCAGCAAGCTTGAAGGTGGCAACCATGCATGTCTGTGATTGTTATTTTATCTTTTACATATATAAATTTCATCGTTGTTTTCACAGGAAATACAGGTTGATGAGTTCATCACACATAATCTGCCATTTGAGGACATCAACAAAGCTTTCACTCTGATGAGAGAAGGAAAATGCTTGCGGTGTGTTATTCACATGCCAAATTAGTTTTCCATTTATGGGATTGTATCAATAAATGTGGAAATCTCCCTAAATTGGGCAATTCATGTACTTTATTTATATTTTATACAAATTTTAATATTTGTATGTGTGTTATGTTTGTGTTAACCTTTTCCCATTGTATTTTTATCACGTTATATATATTTTTATCTATATTATTATTTTGACTGAGTTGAATTCACGAGTTAATCTAACACCAATTTAATTAGGAAAATATTTAAAAGACATTTAAAAGAAACATATATTACTATAAAGGTATTTGTGTCTTTTTATATAAAATTTATAAAAAAAAACAATTTAAACTCAAAATAAATCTTAGATTTGAACCTGAGACAATAAGATTTTCAAAAACCTCAACTCTTCACATTCAATTAAAGCCTAATTGTTGATTTTTTACATGATTGTTTTTTATAAACATAGCTTTTACATGATTTTCTATCTTAATACATAAAAACAAATCATTCCAAACTGAAATGATAACATAAAAGCAAAGCCTTAATGTTGCACACCATACCAATTCCATTATTCTATGGATTGGGTCTCAAAACATCTAACCAACTCAAACTTTGTCACTCTATCGAGTAAAAGTGAAGAATAAGAGCAATCACAGTTCGACTTGGTTCTTCTAGAGTAAAAATCCAGCTAATACACAGTATTTTGAATCTTTTTAAAACAAAAAACAAGCAGAAAGCCATACATAAGCAAACTGAACACTGCAGTTCATTTTTTTTTTTCCGTTTTTACAATCTTCTCTTGCCCTAGTGATAAGCACATATAATAAAGTTCGCGAAATAATGGGCAAGCTTCTAACTGAAGAGGGTCAGTAAATTATTACTGCAACTACAGAGTTTCTAGGGTAGCTAGTTAACCATAATATGATACAATCAAGCATAAAGGCGAATGTCTCTTAAGCTTAATCCTACTTGGTTAAATTATTATATCTAATGGGCAATAAGTGGTCATCTTCCTTTAAAATGTTCTCTAACTATGCCTTTCATTAATTGAAACAGCCAAAATGGTAGTAAAAAAGCAAGTCTGGTTAACCGTATACAAGATATAGGTGACAACAATAAACATAGCCCAAGAGTGCTCTAACCAAAAATGGATCTCTTCTTACCAGCATGTCTAATTGGTTAGTGCAGCTAGTTACCGGTTAAAGCCCGTGGACTATGCTCAATAGTAAACAAAGACATCCCTGTCTGTGCTACTGCTCTCACGAATGCCATATTTGCAGTCAAAGTTGGGGCACGCCAGTAATCACCAGTTCCAAACACGATCTTGTTTTTCAGTGCTAGCTTTCTTGTTGTTGGTAGTACTATAAGTCGTTCTGAAGGGCTATCTCGCACGACCCTGTTACGGTTCATACAAACAAACGTTGAGATAAGTCATATTCTACATCCAACAATATGGAATTAGGATCTTTATTTTGATACAGAACTAGTACCTAAATTAAGCTACAATTTAAACTGACATTTTCAGTTTCTTAGAAGATAGAAGTTTGTTTGGTTTTCATATATTCTACTTTCCTTATTTTTAAGAATCACGAATTCCAATAATTCTAGAAATTGTGGAACTTACACATTTTGAGTCCAAAAACACTTTAAGTTTTAGTTATGCATATAGGCTTTAATTATGGTTTCGGAATTGTTTTAAGTCAATTTTGGTGGCTACATATCTGGTTATAAGAATAAGATTTATGTCATTAATTTTTTGAAACGAGTCATATGACTCCAAGTATAACCTAGGATCTAAGATATAACATAACTAACTTATTTCACAAAAAAGGGCACTATTTCCTGTGATTTTCCAGCAGTATGCACTTCTGACTCTAAATCAGTAAACCTTAGAAATGAGTCATATGACTCCGATGAGAAGCTAGCAATGAATTTAATTTTTTCTTCTTTATTAAAGTTTCTGCAGCTTTAATTGAGATTTCAGAATTGAAACCAGATTCCGTGCTAGTTTGATTTGCAACCACAAACCTAAATGACTTATCACTTAGTTAAATCCTTAAGACTCATGTCATTTCACCATTAACTTAGCAATAATTGTCAGAAAACTCACAGGAGGCATTTCAGGAGCTGATCAGCTCTGTGCTTCTCATTAGCTCCTCCACACATCGATACTAACTCCTTGAACTCTGAAAGAACACTCTCACATATTAAGCCTCTCTTCCCAGATACAGCAGCACTGAGGTTCGCGTGTATTGGGTACTGAAGTTCAGACATTGACTGGCAAGAGGTACAAACCTTGTTAAAAGAAAGTTCTACTTATAATTTAAGCTCTAATAAGGCATAAAGCGGAACAGCAATAATGCTAATAATAGAAGACTTAAAAAGTCAGCATCATAAAATAGAACAAAAACCGATGTTTAGTAAGAAGAGAGAAAATTTATACATGTAACTGAAAATCTATTTGCTTTTCCTACTACGATGGAAAGACAGTTGGCTACTGAGAAAATGGCATATATTCTATAATCTTTTCAACTTTTCTAGGAAGGTTAGCTGGGGGTGAAGAGATATAATCGGCCATCTGACTTTTCCGCAACAAGCCAACTCATTTCATTGTAATTAATTTAACAAGAAATACTCCTCAGTGTCATTCATCATCTTTAAGTTAATGTGTAGGCAACACATGAACCAGAGCAAACAAGAGATTAGTGAACGTACTCCATTAAAAAAAAGTCATCAGAAGTTGTATACATACAGTGAAGCTTCAAAAAAACATAATTTTCAACTTAAATATCCATGCCTAGAACCTGTCTTAGACTATCAAACTTTCATGGGGTAATGCCAAAGATAAGAGGATTGAGGAAGAGATTTCAGTTATCCATATTGATCAAGTCAGTGGCAAGAACATAGCTTTAATGAAAATTTTACCTGGTCAATCACAAAATCATAATTTCCCTTGAATCGATGCCGCAGTTCAACCTCTGGTTTATTCAAAAGTTCCTCTGCAAAACCATTGCTAATTCCTGATACAATAGCTATCAAAGCCGTTGTATCAAAGTTGATAAAATCATTCTCATGGGAAAAATCCTCCATCTTAGTAGATTCCACCTTTTTCATTTGTGAAAGAAGAGCAGAAAAAGAATTGCTAGAGCCTAAGTTAGGATTCACGTTCTCTCCTTGATACTCAGGAGGAAATACATTCAGAAACGAGTCTTTCACCCCATGCTCAGAACTTATGACATTATTCACAACATGATCAACCTTAATTTCAAGTACACATGCCTCCTTATACAACCCTGGAATTACATGAACCCATTCACCTTCAGTTTCCTCGGCAAAATCAAAATCAGAGTTAGAGAATTCCAGCGCTAGCTTGGAGGCACCAAATTCATCCTTAAGTTTCTGATGGTTAAAAATGGTGAGTCCATTTGAAAAGAGAAGGATAATAGAGTAAGGTCTTAAGGTGTTGGTTGACTTTGCTGCATCAAGAACTTGTTGAACTCTAGTCTTCAAACCCTTGGTTTTGTTATTTGAATGCCAAGTAATGTAATTCGGGTTTCTATCAGAAACAATAACCCAAACTGGGTTTTTGTTGAGATTACATACAATATGGACGTGGATGGAATTCAAAGAAGCAGCAGCAGAAAGGGTTTTATGTTTACTTGAAAATGAGAGAGGAAGTGGCTTGCAAACACGAGAAACTGCAGTTATAAAACGTTGTTGAAGAATGTAGACAATGGCTTCCAGGTGCCCAAGGTTGACGCTGTTCATTCCAAAGAAGATAACAAAAACCTTTCATCAATTGTAAGCTTACTATTAAGGTTACACATGCATATGAAACAATATGCGATGTTTGAACCAGAGTTTTTAAGGTTGTTCCAATACATTGCAGCTTACTGATAGACAACAAAAGCAGCCCAAATCCTCCTGAGCAAATCACATTTGATCAGGCACACGCCTAGGCAATTCATTTGTTTTTAATATTTCTCATTAACTATACCTTCACTAGTAAGAAGGCTAAAACTCCATACTTCTCAAATTTTAAGTATTCAACAGCATAAAAGGCACCATAAACATAAAGAAATCATGCATATTGCCCAACAAAAATCATTTGCATGCTTTTGTAAGATAAATTGGACCGTTCTTCAAATTTTAAGCTCATTTCATAAATACACATAAACAAGCCTGCAAAATCACGCACAAATATGTATAATCCCTTGCCTCGTGAGTGGTTTTTTTGCATCTTGTGCTGGACTCTAGCACCTAAATTGTGCTTTACGCCCTTAAAAAACTGGTTTTACCTTTTAACTACTTAATTTAATGAAAAACTTCTTTTATTTACATCTATTAAATGATTCTTTTTGTTTCTTTCTAATTATCAAATACATGTACAGAGAGCTAAATTGTAAAATAGACGAGAAAACAAAAAAATGATGGCGAACTAAAGAGAAAGAAGAACCTGAGCGGTTGAGAAGAAGCTAGATGAATGGGAAAGCGAGAGAGGAACGAGAACTCGGAATGGGCCAACTTCAAGAGTGTGTGCTTGCAATTTGATTTGATGGTGGCGACGTCCAAACAATCTATTTTTTCTATCAACTCTCGGCATCTCTTCTTCGCCGCTTCCACCTCCGCCTCCATGCTCCGCCGTTCCCGGTTACCTTGATTTCTCATGATCGTCAAATCTCTCCAAATATTTATTACTGGGTTCAAAAAACTAAATTTATCTCTTTCATAAGGTTATTTGTAATCTACAAAATTAAAGAAAGGGTAAACTACACTATTAGTCACTAATTTATGGTTAAGTTTTCGTTTTAGTCATTTAACTAAAAAAATTACAAATTGGTCATTGAACTATTCAAAAGTTTTCATGAAACAACTTTGGATGTCATGAATTTTAAATAGCTTTTTTCTCCAATTTTCGACACTAATGGTCAAATCTACTTGGATCTAATGTATGTTCTACTATTTATTGACAAATATTGATTCACCGTATTGAACGTTGAATTGTCACTTGAAGCTTTCTGGGTTGAATTTTAACAACACAATGACTTAAATAATAAATTTTGAATAGTTTTAGTGATTTAAATGAAAACTTCCAAATAGTTCAGTGATCAAATTGTAACTCTTTTAATTAAATGATCAAAATAAAAATTTATTCATAATTTAGTAACTAATGATTAATTTATTAAAAAATTAATGTTCAATCAAGTCTAAGTATACAAATAGTAACTCAAATTTGAGATCTCAAAATTTCTAATCTTCTGTTGTATAACACATTATTATATTTTTAATTTTTTAATAGTTGTATATAATTAAGGATAAAATAATAATTTCATATAGCGAGCCTTTGGGAACTAGGATTTTAGAATTTGAATTTAGATTTCAAAAATAGTGTAAATTGTGTTGTAAATTATATAGAAATGTAAGATACATGATAATTTCTCAAATCCATGGATTTATTAGATACCTATTTAGTAATGAATTTGAATTTCTTAAAATATTTTTAGAATCGACAAATCATTGTTTTTATCTTTTTTTTAACATATATGGTATTGGATATCAACTAATTTGCTCGTAATATATGCATTTTGAATGATAATTTTTTTTTATTTTCTGCACATATTAATTTTTCAACAATACTTCCAAGATTTTTTATATTTTTAAATAATTTTGAGTATTTTTATATTTTTATGTTGAATCAGGGCTAACTTGATAAAAGAATAAAATATGAGGACTAAAATTATTATACGAACTAAAAGCGTAAGATTTCAAAAAATTTAGTCATCCAATTTAACTTTTAGTGACTAATGGTGGAATTTACCCAAAAGAAAAGTAGAATCAAGCAAACCGGATCTTGTGCGAAAGTAACAAATAAATAAAAGGGCAAAGAGTAAGCAAGAGAAAAGCCAGAAAAAAGGCAGCAAAAGAACCAATCGGATTTTCCCGCCTTACCCGCAAATTGTAGCGGCAGCGATTAACACTGAAACCACACTGTTTTCCTTTTCCAGATCTTGATCAATCGATCCCAAATTTAAAAAAATGGTGAAAGCTTCATCTTCAAAGAAACAACCCATTGCTGAAACCCCAGAAGCCACTGAGCGCAAAAGACTGAAGAAATTAGCTTTGAAGAACAACTTACTTTCCGACACACCGGCCGCCCCTAAATCTTACGTTCCTCTTAGCCCATCCAAACAAGTAATCAAACACCATGGCAAAGATATTCTCAGGAAATCTCAAAGGAAAAACCGCTTCCTCTTCTCTTTCCCTGGTCTCCTTGCTCCTATTTCTGGTGGCAAGATTGGTGAGCTCAAGAATTTGGGATCAAAAAACCCTATCCTCTACCTTGATTTTCCTCAGGTTTTAAATTTTAAATTTTAATTTCGATTCATTTTCTTCTGATTTGCTTTAGAGTAGGAAAATCTAATGGTGGAATTTGTTTTTTGGGGTATTTTTTAGGGTCAAATGAAGTTGTTTGGGACCATTGTGTATCCGAAGAATAGGTATTTGAGTTTGTTGTTCTCTCGTGGTGGAAAGAACGTTATGTGCGAGGATTACTTTGACAATATGGTTCGTACTTTTTTTCATGCTTTGGGAGTATTGGCAAATCAGTGGTGTTTATTTATTACTAATTTTCTTTCAATTCTTTCAACATGTGAGATGAATCGGGTTCTGGATGTGCAACAAATGTTTGCTCCTCTGTCCATAAAGCTTACATCCTATTATTTCGATGTTTGAACTTAAGAGTTGAGGTCAACCAGGCTTTGGTTGTGTCGGTAAAGGTTGAGGCCCTAGGAACTCGAGCGCGTAGGTTCGAGTCTCATTATTTTAAATTATGTTTGGGTGGTTAGTTAATTAGTTAGTTAGAGTTGAGTAACTTAGAAAAAGAAAAAACTTAAGAGTTGAGGCCTTCAGGTTACTAGTACCTTCTAATTACCACAGTGTTTTTCTGGATATTAGGAGATGTTGATGTTATAAGTGATGTGGATGAATATTGGGTTGCAGGGCAATGCTAACATTGTCTCACAGTACAGATAACTAAATTGAACAATTTGATACTCATTAACACTTAATTCAACGTTCTTGTAACTGGACTAGAGGTTGAACTGATGGGGCTTTGGTTGGTTGAGATTTATACTGACTGATTTTTATCTCCTCATGGTGAATAATATTAGGTATACAATGGAACTTTTAATTGGCTTTTATTCTTTCTTGTTGAATGTTATTTTTCACGGGGTTGACAAATGTCAAAAGGGAAAAACTTAGTTGTATTTGTTCTTTATTATTACTTTTTCTATATCGTTTACTACTTAGAGGAGATTATAGGCTCTAATTTTGGTTATCTATAAACTATAGCCTTCCAGTTTTTACTTGGTTGAGTGCTTAGAATGCCATTGGGCTCAATATGTTAATGTTGTCTTCCATGTAAAGGTTCCAGGTATCTCAAGTCTGACAATATATGGTTTTTCTTTTTCCTCATGAGTCATCATTAGTTCTTTGTATTTCCATGCTAGCAGCTATCCTAGTAATTCTTCTCAACCATATCTTTTGGAGCATGTTTCATTTTTTTTCTAAATCATCACTAGAATATGATATTTTTCAGATTGTATTCTCTGATGCATGGTGGATTGGAAAAAAAGATGAGAACCCAGGTGAAGCGCGACTTGATTTTCCAAAGGAACTGTTTGAGGTTGTTTCTTTTTATAATAGTTTCTTATGTTTGAATGCTTATCTGCTCTAGAGTGTTTCTGTGACTTGCAGATAATCTCCCTTATTAATCTTCATCAAAGTAAATTACTATTTCAGGGACAGCAGATGGAATATGACTTTAAAGGCGGTGCTGGGGTGACATCTACTAACAAGCAAGGCATTCCAAGAACAGAAGTAAAACAGGCTGATACAGAGTCCCTTGATACTGAGTCTGAAGATGCTTTATCAGATGATGAAAGCAACTTGAAAGTTAAGATGGAAGCGACACCAACTCGGCACTCTGCAAGAAATGCTGGGAAAAGATTCAAGTACAATTCTAATTGTTTTGTTTTATTTTACATGCAATCTTTATTATTATTGTTGTTGTTGTTGTTGTTTAAAGATGTCTGTAGTTATCCAATCCTTGTATCTGTGGAATATAGGATTGTATCAATTCAGTATTAATTTATGCCTGTAGAACTGACTAGTATTTCTTGGTTGATCCAATTGGTAGATTTTCGGTTAAGCAATTAATATGAAGGTAGTGGAGCATAGAAATAATTTATTTCCTACGGAGCTTTATAGGATGGCTACAATTGTTCTCTTCTTAAATGGTAATGTATTATAATGACTGATTGCTAGACCAGAATACTATTATGATCTGTATGAAGTGTCATGAACAATTCTTTTGATTATTAATGCTAGAGCACACAGAACACATTTCTGGTCACATGAGGTTCCTCGGGATTGTCATGCACTTCTATTGACATCTTCTAGTACCAATTCCTAACTTTGTTGCGCATTTATTGAGGTCCTATTTGTGCTTCCCCTAGTCCATACTTTCTCTTTTCTAAATAAATCTATGTATTAAGCTTAAGTGTATCTAAGTAGCATTTATATATGTTTTACCGGTTTTGGAAGTTGAGTTCATCTTTGACTTCTCATGTTAATTTAGATTTGCTGAGGCTTCTTCCGAGGAAGACACTGTCAGAAGTGATGCTGAACCTACGGATGAAGAAGAAAGGAAAGTTGGCCTGAAACTTGATTTCAGCGACAATGATATTGTTGCAAATATCCTGATTTAGCATATCTTGATTATTTTGTATTATCCAATTGCATATTCCTGTTGCCTCATTTCTGTAGGTTAGGATGTTGTATTTTAATTTTTTGTATATTTATTTACTTGAGTTATTCTACATCATCTGTGTTTTTGGCTCCTTGACTGATAGTTACAGCCTATTACTTCTGCCCCCGTGGTCCTTGGTTCTGATGATTCAGAAGATAATCAGGTCTCCAAACAAATTCAAACTAATCTAACTCCAGTGACCAAGTCTAAAAAAACAGCCCAGACAACTGTTACAGTGACTAAATCTAAGGAAAATTCAAACACAAATCATGGTTCACTTGTTCAAGCTACCATATCTACATTGTTTAAGAAAGCAGAAGAAAAGGTAAGGCGAAACAATCATTACTATGACAAGAGAAGTTGCGTTATCTAGTTTTACTTCATTGGGTACACTTTTTCTCCTCTTACATGATTATATGGCATGGTACTGGCTATGTAGTTAATTTGGAAGCATACCAAGAGGTTTATGTGGTTAGTTGCATCATGGATTTTCTAATTTTATCTGTGCATGTTCTTAGGAATGTTTCCACTTGTTTATCATACGGACTTGACTGTTTATAGTGATGATTTAGATCTAATTTTTTTATCGATCACATATTTCTCGCTTATTTAGATTTTAGATGTCTGTATCCTTCTATGTGCTTTCAAGTTCAAACATGCCAAATCAAGCTTCTAATCAGGTGAAAAATTGAAATTTGTGATTATCAAAGTTGCATGGGTTTATGTAAGGAAGTATGTAGGTGACACCATGCTTTCAAGTTCAGCCATCCTTTCACTTTTTTTTGGTACATAATCATACTTTCAAGTTCAGCCAAGCCTAATCAAACTTCTAGTCTAATAAGGTGAAAAATTGAATTTTGTAGTTGTCGAAATTGCATGAGTTTATATCGAGCATTGCTTGCCATGATATTAATGATGTTAGTATTTTGTGTAAATTCTGGTTGGAGATTTGCATAGGCATCCTTATACTTTTCCTCCTCCCTTTGGGTGAGCAGAATTACTTCAAAGAATAGAATCAACTCTTTCTCTCTCTCTCTCTCTCCCCCTCCCTTTCCTTTTAGGTTTCTATCTTGAACATAATAATTGTTACTGCCCATGGCTTTATGCCATGTAGCTATAAGAATTTGTCTCTACTTCGTGAAGTTAATTGCTTTGTTCATAGAGTAATGCTGAAGTAGAAATATTTCACCTTAAGTTTAAACAATGTAGTTGAGATATGCCAAGCAATGCTGTCTCAATCCTAATAGGCCCTTTCTGATTTCCTTGATAGGTAATGGGTCATGCATTTATTTTTGCCACCGAGTTGTATAATTACTCTCTGGGAAGTTGGTTTTGCCGTAAGTGTATTTTTCAATATTAAAAGTTCTTATGTACTAATAACATTGCTTTAATTCCTGAAGGGACCAAGAGGTTCAGATAAATCTTCTCCCTCAAAAGGTTGCAATTATTCCTGCTTTCTTATTATAAAATATTGTGAAAGATTATTAATATTTATGATTTTTAACCCTGTTGTGCACTTTCCATCCAGTTTCTGGCAAGAAGTCGCGGTGTAAGAATTCAGAAAAGAAGGTTGGTCAGGTTAAATTGAGCTTGGATAAGGTTTTGTTTTTCCATTTTC
>JBBHDX010000086.1:0-12000 GCA_039519145.1 Kokia cookei
TATTGTCTTACGCAATAAGACCCCATGTTTAACATCTTGGAGGACAATTCCATTTTTACTATCCCGTCAAACTATCCATGTTTAGTGTCCCAATGAACCATCTCGTGTTTAACGCCACGTCGAACTATCCCGTGTTTAACACCCCATCGAACTATCCCATGTTTAATGTCATCGGATTATCCATGATGTCATAGCATCTTTCAGCTATGATCTTACACAATATAACCTCGTGTTTACTATCCCGACAGACTATCAAAGGATGCCATAGCATCTTTCAAACATGGTCTTAGTCTTATTTAGCCATTCTAGAGAGTTCACAAGATGTCATATCATCTTTCAGTCATGGTCTTACTCATTTCTAACATAATGTCAACATTTTTCAGCTATGATCTTGCTCATTTTTATAATGATGCAATAGTGTCTTACTCATTGTTATCATGATGCCATAACATTTTTCAGCTATGGTCTTACTCATTGTTATCATGATGCCATAGCATTTTTCAGCTATGGTCCTACTCATCTTTGTGTATAACCTCCGATTGGACCCATGGCCTAACCATGATCTTTTTAATCACTTTTCCCCTTGTATCTCATCCATTCCTCTATTATCCATCCTAATCTTGATGCTTGAACACCACAGTATCCCCTACACAAGACTTGAAGCTTCACCCATCACGGGTGTACATAGCAACATCGTATGGCGATTTCTAACATATCACCCCATTTCCCTTCATAACTTCATCTATTCTTAGCGAAAACCCCTTTTCATACTTCGTGTGAAAAATATGCACTTATAAATAAAAATTATAGAATCTGCATACTATAATAGAATGGCGGATACTTATAAACCCATGAAATCTTAACATATTTATTGTTCTAGAGTAGGAGTGCAGAAACTCACTTGATACTTCTCTGTCTTGTCTGCTTAGCTTTTCCAAACGCCAAAGTTTACATTCTCCTAGCAATTAAGTAAGACAACAAAATAATAGGTTAAATTTGGTATTCCCGGTTTAAACTTAGTTTTCCAGAAACATGCAAAATCCTTAAAATGGTTTGTGAAAGCCCTAAACTTTAGTTCCTAAATCTTACGTATAATAAAAGATTTGAAACCTTACCAACTTATTGGATTCTTTATTTTTCCTACTCAAATCTCATTATCATCGTCCCATGTAGAGTTTCCACGACTATCTCTCTTTTAGAGCAACCAAGGAAGGAGATAGTAATGAAAGATATTGATGAAGTCTCTCTTAGAAAGTCAATCTCCAACTACTTATAGTCCTTCCCGCACGATCTTCAACCATGTAAAATCCACCTATTTTCAATCATTTTGTCCCCCATTAAGGAACCGACTGATTCTAATTCAACCGAACCAGAATTGGATTTCAACCTTGTGCAATATCATTTCTAATCCAATAGAGACTGCCAACTTACGATCTTTTTCAAATTAACTCCTGATATTTTTAATTTTCGAATTTCAAGGGAAATTGGATGCGACAACTCTCCCACCTTAAAAAAATTTCGTTCTCAAATTTTCATATCATGCCTATCCCTAAAGGCAAGCTTAAAGAAACACTTCCTTGTTATTTCCTTTTCATAGCTTAAAGAAGTAATTTCCTTTCATCTTGACAATAACCTTTATCTTGATTCTCCTTTCACATTACCACTTCTTACTTGCTCATCCTAACCCACGAATCTCTCTAAACCTAATTAAATATAGATACAATCTCTTTGACGAGTATCTGACCATTTCGGCGTTAGACTTATTTTAGTTTTTAAATCCAAATTTTGACGAATGCTTTGTAGTGAACATCGTATGTCTGACATCTTCTTATCCCTGATTCTAGTGGATAGTCCGAACTTCCTATATTCATTTATGCGCTAACCCTGCCCACCTAGTGGATCAGTTCCTTTCTTATCACATGGCGTATAAGCTCGCCCACAAAACATTTTTAATTCTACTTTGGCGGAATAACATAGTTATTACTCTGATTTTGAATTTTTATTTCAACAATAACAATGACTTATCAGCCCTGACTGAAAAGATTGGTCACTGAACTGACTTATGACTAGCTTTAATTTTGTGAGGGACATACCTTAGTAGTTGATAGCTGGCAGGCAATCTCATCTCGGAAATCTTAAAGGATTCTGCCTTTTCCGAATTCCAACAGGTGTCCTATTAGTATTGATGGTTTTGAGCGGTTCCTTACCCCTCATTAAATCTTTCCATAACTTCCACACCATCCTACGTAACCAAAATGTCAAGAGGATTTTCACAACCCTTAAAATTTTTTGCTTGATCTTCTTACCTAATATTTCTCACCTACCTTTTCCTTATCCTTCTTTCCCCTCGCCTAATTACATCCTTAGGGGGTAGTTCCCCAACTACTCGCGTCACTAAAATCCCAAAGATTAATCCTTTATTCGATGTCTTGCCTATCTATCTATTGGTTAAATCCTTCATAGGAGGCTCAAACAAGGAGGTATTTTTTGATTTACAAGGATGCATCCACTGATTATGATATGGTAGGTTACCCAATATCGTGAGAAATTTGTTTCCTCTTCCTAGCTTTTGCTCCCGGGGGCAGGATAAAGGTCATCCAAGTGACGCTAATAATTACCTCATTGCCCCGTGGAGAAGTCTCGTCAAGGGAGATTACACATCTCCATTTTCGATCAACCTAGAATGTGGCAATAACCTATCTCAAGAATCGTGGAATCTTTTCCCTCAATCTCCCCATTCCTCACTGGGACCTTGCTCATTGTGATTCCTTTTGTAACATCGTGGAGAGACCACATCAGTATCACTCATCTCTGCCCCTCTACCTTGCTAGGGATTCATCTCCCTTCGTTAAAAACGCTAGTGACTTTCTTTTACCATCGATAGGGTGGGAAAAATCCCTAGCTGCCTTTCAGAGTGGAAGTGAAGCTAAGTGGGCTAGACCAAAATAAACACATATTCTAGCAAACAATGATGTATACAACTCCCTATATTCATAGGAATCTGTCCGCCAAAACTAGAGATTCACCTATGCTTGCCCCTGTTTCCTAAGAGGTGACTGATAGAAGAAACTCAAGCACTTCCTCCTTATCGAATTTCGGCTCACTTTCATTCTCTCACCCTTTTGAAGGAATTAGGTGAAAATGCCTTTTAAGATAGCATCTCACTCAATGGATAATAAGGTTTACCACTTTTGTGTCCCCTTATTTTCTTTTCTAATATTTGTACTTTTCAATTAATGTATTTACTTATCCTTACTTTATGTCATTTTCTCATTCATCTGCTTTACACTTATTTCTGCTCGCAAATCTAGGCGAATATATGTAGGCACTTCATAATGACTTAATAATATAAGGACTTTTAAGGATTTAGCCACATTGAACGTCATGCACATAAGGGGTACTCATTCTAGTTCCTAGGTCCAAAGTACTGATTAAATCGTACTATGATACAATTTAGTAAAGTTTTATTTGACTCGTTCATCGAGTTCATGTACATAGTATCACAACTAAATCGTGTTGAAATATAAACTTAGACATTACTATTTTATAATCAGGCTGTAATAACTATTTATTAAAAACTTATAATAGAGTCTAAATTTAATACAAATTTTATTTTCCTAACTTTGGACTCTAAGTAATCTAAATAAGTACAACATGATCGCCCCCATGGCGAAATCTCTGAAGGTATCCCTTTTTGTGTGCATGAAATTTCCTTCGAAGCCTCTTGACTTATCACGGTTTGGCTCAATCCCTCCCTGTGTTCCTTGTCCATTGAGTCTTGCAATAACAATTCAACCCTTGTAATTTCAAATCAATTTAGTGAGTTTTTTCATTACACAAAATATACTCCACCTTGTCGGGGTTCAAATAAATAATAATAGATATATCAAATTCTCTACTCATTTGGTTCTCTTAAATCTCCGTAACAGACTTTATCCTATTCTTGATCTTATCCACTAGCAGATATATCATTGAGCGATTTCCTTTTGGTTAGACCCAGTCCTGAGGGTAATTCAGAAGTGCAACCACCTAAGACCCAACATTGAAGAGTCTGTTGATTATTTTTGATTATTTTTTTGGGATTTATTTTCTTTGATTAAATTGGCTTTTGAGTTCCTCTTTACTTTTTCATTTATGTTTGATTAATTGGTTCTCAAATTTAGGACAGATTTGGTGTGTACCCGAGAATGGACTATTTATTGCAACTCTTTTTTATTTAATGAAATCAGCTATATTCCACTAAAAAAAGTCTTCTTTGTATATTATTCTTGAATGCTGGGCATTGGAGTGTTTGGCAACGGGCTTGAGTCTTTTAGATAATGTGTTGTTTTGATTTTTTTTAAGTGTAAGCCTCTTTATTTGTTTCTGCTTTTAAATAGAACATAGACATGTGGGCATAATGCTGCTAAACAAGCTGCCCCACAATTATGTTTCAATTAACCCAATTTTTGACATAAAAAAATTTCAATTGTGGGCCTAATGTTTGAATGCTGCCAAACAATTGTGAATATGTTTGAATTAACCCAATTTTTAAAATTTCAATTATTCTCATTTACTTTTTATTTATTTATTTTACTTAGATATAAAAATCATAAATTTTGACATAAAAAATGTTAACGTCAGCTTATTGCTCGCGTTTGAACTACAATGGCAATGAAATGAAGCCTTAATTTTAACTGTATATTTGTGGTTCATCGAGTCTTGCATTTCATTTTTTTACATGCATTTCATTTAATTTTTTACTTTATTACAGTGTGTATTTGTAATTAATTATTGTAATTATATTTAGAGAATTTCAGTGACTATTTGACTTTTGAAATTAGCAAATGTAAAAGCAAATATTCGACTTAGAATTCTTCTATCAGGTGCTATTGTTTTATTTTCTTGTGTTATTTGAGTATTTGATTATCTTTTATATCTAATGTTGCCTAAAAAAACATTTATCTGGAAGTGAAAAAAAAAGAAGAGAAAACATGTTGAAGAATTTAAAAAATCATAAGAAGTTAATCAAAACCTACTTAAGGTCATCAATGTCACAAGAACGGTTGAATGGTCCGACAATTTTACCAATCGAGAAGGATTTTTTGGAAAATATTGATGTTGATGTCATCATTAATGATTTTGCATTTCAAAATGCTCGTAGAACCCATTTTTATAATTTTTTGTGTTTTTTTAGTTGATGACATAGGAGAAGATTAAATGAAATTATTTTTGTTAAAAAATATATTATTCGCTTAATGTTATAAAGCGTATTATTTTAATTCAATTTCTAGTATATGATTTTATTTTATTGTATTATATTTTATAATTTTTTTAAAAGGGCCTGATTTATTATTTCGCCTAGGGCTCCAAATTTGTTAAGGACGGGCCTACTTCCGACCATTCTAACAGCCTTCGATCAACCTTGACGATTCCTCTGAATGTCTCACCATCTCTACAAACTCTATCCTTTCTTTTACTTAACATCTTTCTTCCACTTATTCCGAGTGGATTTCTTCTTCCCATCATTATGCCCTATTAATACGGCCTTCCGGCTTACCCTCCTAACGACCCTTGGTGAGTATTCTCGACCTCTTTAGTACTTGGTGGGCTCTTTCCTTATCTTAATCTCGTATGACATGCTTACCTTCCACCAATTGGTATGACTGATGAGGTCTCATGCCACCTTGGCAGACTAAATCCTGCTTAGTTTAAATAATGGCCAAATTAATTCCTTTTAATCCTCTTCAGTCGCATGACCTTACCCTTAAGCGTAGCACACCCCTCTACTACCGGCCACTATGACCTACAATACTCAGTCGAATGATATGCAACCATCTATGTTCACGATTTCTCTTTCATATTGCATCCCCACATGGCTCACCATTTGGCTAATACTTCCTCAATGGTCTCCCCTTAAAGAGGAATAGTCTTAACATATATATGTGTCATTCTGTGTATCCTTCTTTGTCAATGGGTTCTATCTAACCCCTATTTTCCTTACGATGTAGCCTGCGTTCTTAGGACAACCCACTAGCATATAGGGTTATTTTAAGTGCCCCTAGCAGAACTTACTGGTGGATCATTATCTACGATCCTTGATTTTACCACTTTAACCCGCCCTTACATCAAACATAGCTAGTGCATCAAATTACATTACTATTCCTGCTGGGTTACGTCTCACATGTTTTACTAGCTTTCATATATGCTATTCCAGCAATCTTTTCCCACTTTATATTTCTCTTTTTATTGGCAATTTTCTCCGTCTTGCTGGCTATCTAATGTATGCTCATACTTCAAATTTCTTTCTACCCCTTTTTTCTTATTTATAAAGCTTCCCTTTATTGTTGTCCTGATTAACCACCTATTTTTATTGTCCCGACAGATTGCTTTATACTGCCATAGCCCAACTATGGTCTTACTAATTAGGACCCCATGTATAATGTCCTAGCGATTACCCTATTTTTACTATTTCGACAAACTATCACGTGTTTGGTATCCCGATGGGCCATCCTATTTTTAGTGTCCTAGCGGACCATCCCGTGTTTAATGTCCTGTCTAATTATCCCATGTTTAATGTCTCGTCGGACTATACTGTGTTTAATGTCCCGTTAAACTATCCATGATATTATAGTGTCTTTCAACTAGGGTCTTATACAATATAATCCCATGTTTATTTTCTCAGCGAACTATCAAGGGATGCCATAGCGTCTTTCAACCATGGTCTTAGTCCTATTTAGCCATTCTGGTGACTTTTCACATCATGGCACAGTGTCTTTCAACCATGGTCTTACACATTTGTAACATGGTTCCAAAACATCTTTCAGTTATGGTCTTACTCATTTTTATCATGATGCCATAGCATCTTTCAGCTATTGTCTTACGCATTTTTATCATGATGTCATATCATCTTTCAACTATTGTCTTACTCATTTTTATCATGATGTCATAGCATCTTTCAATAATGGTCTTACTTATATTGGCGTATAACCTCTAATCAAACCAATAGCCTAGCCATGATCCTTATTAATCACTTTTCTCGTTGTATCCCATCCATTCTTTCATTCTTTGTCCTAACCTTGATGATTGAACACCACAGTGTCACCTCTACAAGGCCTAGAGCTTCACCCATCACGGGTACACATAGCAACACCATATGACGATTTCTAACATAATCACCCTATTTCCTTTTCTAACTTCATCTGTTCTCAACGAAGACCCATTTTCATACTTCCAAAAGAGGAGTGCAAAAACTCACCTAATGTTTCTTCGCCTTGTCCGCTTAACGTCGAAGCTTCCATTCGCTTGGAAACTAAGCAAAACAACTAAATAATGGGTTAAATTCAATATTCCCAATTTAAACTTAGATTTCCAAAAACATGCAGAATCCTTAAAATGGTTTCTAGAAGTCCTAAACTTTAGTTTCTAAATCTTATGTATACTGAAGGATTCAGAACCTTACCAACTTATCGGATTCCCTATTTTTCCTACTCAAATCTCATTATCATCGTCCCATGTAAAGTTTCCAAGGCCATCTCTCCTTTAGAGCAACCAAGGAAAGAGACAATAATGAAGTAGATTAAAGAAGTCTCTCTTAAGAAGTCACTCTCCAACTATTTATAGCCCTTCTCGCACGATCTTCAACCGTGTAAAATCCACCCAATTTCAATAATTTTGTCCCCTACTAAGGGACTAGTTGGTTCTAATCCAATCGAACCAAAATTGGATTTCAACCATGTTCAATATCGTTTATAACTTTTACTGTTTTTCCAATAGAGATCACCAGCTTATGGTCTTTTTCAATTTAACCTCTAATGTTCCTAATTTTTGGGTTTCATGGGAAATTGGGTCTAACACTTATTCTTCTGATCATTTTTAGTAATCCATGTACATTTACAAATGAATAATTTGTCATTTTCATCTCTGTTTTGAGAAAACCATATTTATTTCCAAATTATTCCATTTCTCCATCTCGAAGAAAACCATTATCATTTCTGAATGTTTTTCGTTTCTCTATTTTTACTCATTTTATTCATTTTTTTATTCAACACAATTTATTTTTGGTTTCAACGAGCTAGTGAAGGGATCAATTGGACATATGTAATTAGGGCTTAAATGATTGGTAATTAAGTTTCAAATTTTTTCCTATTAATTTTAAACTCATTTAGTCACGAAGTCATTTCACTAACGTATCATGACTGAGCTCTCTCTAATGACATACCATTACGAAAGCATCTACTCAGTGCTCATCCAATGACCTTGTAAAAAGTGTGTTACCCTCATAGGATATCCTTAATCTTTTTGGGATAATATTCGCTCTCTCAATATGATCCTATTTTATCTCATGGTAACCATTACATCTTCTTTCATGAAAAGTCGATTACTATCAAATAATAATAAATTCTTTTATAACAAAGACAAATGAACTATGACCACGTTTACTTTTCATCAACCATGTAATGCCAATGAGGGAATATCGTTTAACCATGTCTCGAGCTATGAATACCACTGTTGTGAATGATGCTACATATTGCAGAAGCCATACACCCAACACACTCGCTTTTGGTTCCTCATCTATTCAAAATCAGGCTTTTACTTACATCAAAGTGTACGAGTCACACATACATAGTCTGTCATCTACTCAGGATTTAGGTATGTCACACTATAAATGTCACAATTGAATAAATCCATAAACATATTCAACAAGTATTCTGCTTAGGTCCTATCTGATGTACTATCAGTCCAGTCAGTCACATCTATGTCTATCTTCTAGGAATCATCCGCTTCGATGCCTAAGACAAAGCATCTCCCCAATAGGACTTGATGCACAACATGTTAGTCTTTCAATTGGTTTGCTCATTTCCAATTAGACTAAGGACATGTTTAGATTTGTCTTCTAATACAAGTTATCTTTCTGTATTATAATCCGACCACGTAATACCCCTTAATATTAGTTAAATGTTAGACAACCAGCGAACAACATTTGCTTCCATTTTTCTTTGTGTGCGAAAATCGTTTGAGGAAAATAATATAAAGTATATTAATTGTATTCAATGAATTTTTTTATTAATCAATTTGTTTGAAAAATTACAAGAGTAATTTGATGGAAATATTAGATTTAGGGTGCTAGAATCAATAAATGGGCTGTAAGAGATAAAGTTAGACATAGGGTGTCTAGTATAGGACCTAACACCTTTTCTTTGGGCAAAAGGATTATCTAAATCATTAGGTAACTAACCGTAAAAGGAAGATTCTTAGAACATAGTAGGTTGCATGATGGCTTCTTATGTTCTAAGCCTTCTAAAATACTTTTTTAAATCTGGTTTGTCCAAACTCCTAACAATCTCCTTTTGAATAGTAGTCTCCC
Organism: Kokia cookei; assembly: GCA_039519145.1. Taxonomy (NCBI): domain Eukaryota; kingdom Viridiplantae; phylum Streptophyta; class Magnoliopsida; order Malvales; family Malvaceae; genus Kokia; species Kokia cookei. The sequence continues at coordinate 9,347 of JBBHDX010000086.1, forward strand.
TCTAAACCGTAGCTTCCCCTTGAACAATGGTGTTTTTTGGAATAAGTTTTTCAATAGTTACTGAGCCAGGTATCATCTTTTCTCTCTCATTGTTCTCCCCCTGAAGAGGTGATTGAGTTGTACCATAATAAGGCTCAGTTTCTTTGAATGTTATATCCATACTAACTAAAGTTCTTCATGAATAAGAATGATAGCACTAGGAACCTTTTTTTGTTGGAGAATACCCAATGAACACACATTTAAGGGATCATTGATCTAATTTGCCTACTTTCTGATCATGAACATAACAAACACAACCAAATACTATTGGAGGAACATTATAATATTTTCACCTTGTAAAGTTTCCAAGGGACTCTTGAAATTAAGGGTTCTAAGTGGCATTATATTAATAATGTAGGCCGCTACAAGAATTGCATCTCCCTAGAATGGTTTTGAAAGGTTCATGGTAAACATAAGAGATTTAGTGACTTCTAGCAAATGCTTGTTTTTTCTTTTAGCAACCCCATTCTATGAACTAGTATCGAGACAGGTTGTTTGATGAATTACCCCATAAGACTCCAAATAGGTATAAAATTGTACTACGTGCTATTTTTAGTTCTAAAAAATTGTATCTTATCATCAAATTGAGTGCACACCATTTTGTGAAAAGATTGGAAGCATGTAAACACATCATTTTTTTATTTTAGAAAATACATCGAAGTCATCCTAGTACAACAATAAATAAAAAGTAACAAACCACTGATTATCAAATAATGAGATATGTCGTATTGGTCCTCAAACATCAGAATGAATAGTCCTAAAATGAGTATTACTTCTATTATTTCTCGAAGGATAAGAATTTTTAGTGTGTTTAGCGAACTCACAAGCTTCACAAAACAATGAATCAAATCGAGTCTTTGAAAATAAAATGGGATATAACTTTTCCATAACAAAAAATGGTGGGTATCCTAACTGCCTATGCCACTACATTATTTCTTGGATGATAGCCTTATTACCTCCAAAAAAGGCTTAAACAGATTCACTGCTACCCTCCAACATATATAAGTCATCAAGCAATCTACCATTGTCAATCTTTCTCTTTGTTCAAAGGTCTTGGAATACACAATGATCAAGGAAAAACTCAATTTTGTAGTTTAAGGTATTTGTGATGACATTAACAAATAAAAGGCTAACCGAAAAACGAGGAATATGCAGTACATAGGATAGTTTAATATTAGGTGTGCATTTGACAGAACCGGATCTAGTTACAAAAGTAAAAGAACCATTGGCTATCTTGACACTATCTTTCTTTTGACTTGGGGAGTTGTTTAAAAAACTTTTGGAGCAATGTGTCTATTCGTACCAGAATCAATAATCCATGAGTCAGTATTCATGTGAGTATTAAAGGCATTACCTGACTTTACAAAAATGGATATTGGATTAGATGAAAAGTCAAGTTGGGACATGAGACATCTAAGGTGTTGAATTTCATTTGAAGAAAATGTTCCAATGTATGCAATTTCTTTAGGTGACTATGTAGTCCTAGAAAAGTTTGCTTGACCTCAATTTGAGTTATTTTGTTTTCCTCCTCGACCTGTGATAGGTCGACCATGTAACTTCCAACACATGTCCTTAGTATGTCGTGGCTTCCTACAATAATCACATTGCAAATTATCTTTATCAGGGTTACCATTTTTCTTTTACTCTTGAGAGCCACTAGCATTCAACTCAGCCTTCTCAGTTGGTGTTGTATAAAGCATAACACCTCCTTTGCTTTCTTTTTGATGGACATTAGAGTATGCTTCCTTAAAAGAAGGAAAAAGAATTTTGCCGAGAACTTGAACCCGAATTTTATTATACTTGGTGTTTAACCCGACTAGGAAGTCATAAACCCTCTCTTTTTCCACAAGTTACTGAAACTTAACTGCATCTGCAATATAGTCTGCTTAGAAGTCTTGGTAATAATCTAGCTCATGCCATAAATCGTCCAGTTCAAAAAATATTGAGAAATTAACATCTCACATTGCTTAGTGTTGTGAATTTTATTGCAGATTTCAATAATTTGAGCATCATTCCAACTTGTGAGTAGGTAAAAGCAGTTGCATTCCATATTTTTTTTTCTACAAAGTCAAGTAATAGGTATGTTGTAGAAATATAGGGTTGAATAGAGTTGATAAGCCAAGACATGTAACCTGTCGTCAAATGTGGTAGTTAATTTATCACTTAAGGAGTTTGTTTTCTAAGCAATTTAATATTTTCATTTACGTTTTTGGTAATTAGGCATTAGGATTAAAAGCTAATAAAAATAAGTGTTTTTAACACATTTTTTAAGTGTTGTCACCTAATATGCTGACACAAGCCTTAGGTTGTGCTAATTTGTTCAATTGAGTGTGTAGGATAAAGATATAAAGGCCCAATTGACGTGGAAGCAAGGGATGAGTGATGCACAAGCTTTTCGAGACGCCAATGCACGAAATGAATGACACAAGGCTGGAAGTGAGTGTCGTGTCATGCCACACAAAGGGTGTGGTACGACACAACGTTGATGTCCTGCCCAAGTAATTCAAGGTTATTTTTTTCTGTGCAATCAAACTTATACGAAGACCTAGGATGTGCCAAAGACCTAATTTGAGCAGTTAACACCTCTATAAATAAAATATTAGGGGTTTGATTTA
>JBBHDX010000087.1:0-11995 GCA_039519145.1 Kokia cookei
TTGGGTTATCTAATAACATATAGTTCATTTTATGTTGCTTAATTTGCTGCAGTATTAGTTAATATTAGTTAGTCAGTTGTTAGTTACTAACTAATGTTAGTTGAAGTTGTTGTTAACTCCTAAAGACTTCTATAAATAGTTATGTAATCTGTGCAAGTGTAAGTGTGAAAATATAATCAAGACAATTTATGTATTCTGTTGTACTTTCTGATATCGTATCAGAGTGAGTTGAGTGAGGTGTCTATGGCGTCAGAAGCTGCTGAAAGAGGGTTTAATCCCCTTGCACTTACCTCCTAGAAGTAATTGTTGTGCTTGTTGATGAAGGCAATTTTCTTGTCTGGAAGCAACATGTTTTGCTAATATTGAAGACTCAGAGGCTGTAATCATATATTGATGGTACAGTGTCGATTCCTACTCGAGTTCTTGTTGGAGAAGATGGTACATCTGTTTAAAATCCAGCGTATATGTTGTATGAGCAGCAAGATTAAGCCTTGGCTGCTTGGTTGCTTTCTATTGTTAGTCCAGGATTGCATAATCAGTTGATTGGTTCTTTGTCTTCTACTTTTACTTTGTGGGAGGCCTTGACAAGAATTTTTGGTGCTCAATCTACAACGAAGGCAATGAGGTATAGATCTCTTCTTCATAACTTCAAGAAGAATGATCTTTCTTTGACGGATTTGGCAAGTATCAAGCATCTTTGTGATTCTTTGTCTGGTTGTGGGCAAGTTGTTTCTGAAGAGGAGCATAAATCCGCTACTATTAATGGTTTACCCTCTGAGTTTGATAATGTGGTCTCTATTATAACCACCTATAGAGTACCCTTTGATCTGCAGGGAATAATCACAGCCTTGTTGGATACTGAGGCTAGGCAACAATCGCATGGGGTGACAATTTCTATGAATCTTGCAGAAAAGACTGTGGTAAATGAGAATGTTGCTTCTTATACGGGTCAGTCACTTCCTTAAATGTTTTACACAGAAAGAATGGGGAGTTTTAATCGTGGTCGAGGTAGAGGAAGGTTTTCTAGCAATTCTAGATCACAAAGTCAGATTTGTGACAAGATAGGACATGTGGCCAAAAGATGCTATTATAGATATGAAGGTGTTGATAATGGTGTTGATAGTAATAATTTCAAGTGTCCAATTGTTAATTCATTAGGACAGCATTCACATAGTGCATATATGTGTTGTAATTAAGAGGTTGCTGGTTGTTTGAGGCACAAGCCACAGTTCTTGGAAATGTGTTGTCGTTCAGGTTTTTGTGGATAGACAGTTCCTCAAGCAAATGTAGCTTTTGGTTCAGCATCTTCACGAGTGGTTGATTTTGCCTGGTATCCTGATAGTGAGGCAACAGCACACATAACAAATGATATAGCAAAGATGGTTGAATGTAACACCTATGTTGGTTTAGGTAAAGTGACAGTAGGTAATGGTAATCTTGTGGATATTTCTCATACAGGTTCAGCTTCTTTGTAACACCCTTATATCTGGTTCATATGCATAAACCCGATATAAAAGAATTACATTAAAATAAACCGAGTCATGCAACTTTTTTTTTTTTTTTGCATGTAACATTTAACTTACCATAATTTCACTATAACACACATTCATCCTCATATTCCAACTTACCTCAATGGTAGATTTTACATTTTCATCCCTTTTTCACAACTTAGTCATTTCACTTAATTATCAACATATAATTACACATACACATATAGTACTTCTCTTTCATGTATTTATCATTTCACTTACCTCAATGTAATAATTTGCACATTCTTTCACTTTTCACAATCTAGCCATCATAGCTTTCTTAACCATAGCTCACTTAGCTTATTTATCCACTTGGCCCATAGTAGACTTTCATAGAACCGTTAGGATATACGGAACAAACAGAGAGTACCAAAGTACTAACAGAGAGCACATAAATGTTGGGCAACAGAGAGCACACACAGTGCTAAACAAAGAGTACACAAAGTACTAATCAGAGAGCACACAAAGTACTAATCAGAGAGCACACAAAGTGCTAATCAGAGAGAACACACAGTGCTAATAACAGAGAGCACGAGACGTGCTAAACAGAGAGCGCGCTACTGTTCCTTAATGGCATGCCACTAATATCACAATGGTTCTAATTTGTCTACTTGGGCACAATCTCAATTAGCATCATTTCTCATAAATGATATATATCTCACATAAATACATCATAAAATACTTCACGTTTATATTTTCAAAGTCGTTCACTTGCGTCACAGTCAGTAAATTATTTATATCTTGAGCTACAGAATTTGAAATCATAATATGTTTGATGTTTCTGAAACTAGACTCAATCATATTTTTACCATAAAATTTCCAGAATTTTTACTTCAGTCAATTTGTACAGTAAATTCTTTCAATTTACCCCTTCGCTGCTGCCTGACAGTTTCGACCTTTCTTCACTAAACATTATCTATATTTTAGTACAGAGTCAAATAATGTTCCCGTTTGTTTCTATTGAAAATAGACTCATTAAGGATTCATCCATATAAATTTCAGTCTCTAATAATTTTTCTATATTTTTCTATGATTTTTCAAAGTCAGAACAGGGGAACTCGAATATACTCTGACCTTATTACACTAAAACTAGTATATCTCGAAATATACAGTTCTTTTTCTTTCACTGTTTCATCCATATGAAACTAAACTCAATAAGATTTAATTACATATATAATTTGACCCTTAACTCATTATATACAATTTTTGATGAATTTTCAAAGTTAATCCTCTGTTCTGTCCAAACTGTTTTACTAAATCACACGTTAATCCCTTCATTTTATCATTGTAAACATTCAAATTATGTACCTATCTAACAATTTCTATGCTAATAATTCATATACCATTAGAGAAATTAAGCTATAATTCAAAACTCTTGTAGTACTTACAACAAAAAGGCTAATTTCCTTCTCTTTTACCCCTTGTTCTATTCTTTTCCTTTGTCTTCAATTTGATCCTTGCCTCTCTTCTCTTTCTCTTCAATTTCACATAAACACATGTAAGCTAAATGCTATAATTCAATGATTTCCATGCTAAATAACAGTAAAATACATGTATATCATGAGAATTTAACCATTTCTTACCTTAACCCTTGAGTTCAAATTTTCTCGATTTAGTCCTTTATCTCTCTAACACCTCAAAATTAATTCTATAAGAAGTTTGAGGTGTCTACTAACTCTCTTTTATGACTTTCTTTCAAAAATTCCAAAGAAAATGGAAGGTTTTGGGTTTGGAAAGCTTAAAAATGATGGAAGGACCTATTTGGAATAAAAGCAAAAGTTGGAAATGGAAGAAAATGATATGGACGGCAATTTAATGAAAAATATGATATTTTCATCTTTTTAACCATCTTTTTCTTTTCTCAAATTCTCTAGAATTTTCACTTAAAATATCTCACTTAAGAAAAATGGTAAAATTGCACTCTTAATCCTTAAGCCTTCCAACTTTACACTTTGGCCCAAAACTTTGCCTCCAAAAATATCTTCCACCAAATTACTCTTTTGCCCCTCCTTAATCAATCTAATTCCCATGATGACTCAAAATTCATTTCGGATAATTCGCTATTTAATCCCCCATATTTTCTCTCCTTTACTATTTAATCCTTAAATTTTTCTAACCTTCTTTACTTCAACTAAACATTTCTAATTCTCTATTCTATTTTATCACTATTCCAAATCCGGTTCAAACACACGGATGTTACATTCTTTGTCTACTTGTTCTGGTGATTTATTGCTAAATGATCTTTTGTTTGTACCTGACATACATAAGAACTTGTTATTTGTTTCTAAGTTTGCTCAAGATAATAAAGTTTATTTTGAATTTTATCCACATTGTTCTTATGTTAAGGATCTAGTCACACACAAGGTTCTCCTTCGAGGAACTGAGTCTGGAAGTTTGTATAAGTTTCTTCAAGCAATAAATGTTCAGGCTTATAGTGCTGCATGTGAAGGTGATGCTTTTGTTGACTCTGTGACACATGATGATTTTCAACTTTGGCATCAGCGGTTGGGATATCCTGCATTTGGTATAGTTGATCAAGTTTTGAAATCTTGTAATCTTAGGATTTCTAAATCCAAGAGTTCTTCTTTGTGCCATGCTTGTGAAATGGGAAAGAGTCATAAGTTGCCATTTGTACCTTCTGCTACAGTGTATTCTGCTCTTTTGGAGCTTGTGTTTGTTGATTTGTGGGGTCCTGCTGCTTGTTTTTCATCAGGGTGTCAATATTATTTGTCATTTGTTGATTCTTATACACGATATACATGGATTTATTTGCTCAAGCATAAATCAGATGCTTTTCGAATATTTTTGTCCTTTAAAAGTCAGGTTGAATTACAGTTGAATACTAAGCTCAGACAGCTTCAAACTGATAATGGGGGTGAGTTTAGATGTTTTGAGTCTTATCTCAAGCAAAATGGGATAGTTCATAGGTTCTTCTGCCCTCATACTTCAGAACAAAATGATTTGGTGGAGAGGAGACATAGGCATATTGTTGAAACAGGGTTGACTTTGCTTGCTCATTCATCTTTACCATTATTATATTGGACTGATGCTTTTCAATCTGCTGTACATTTAATGAATTTGCTGCCAACAAAGGTTCTAGAAGGAATTTCACCAGCTAAGAAACTTCTTGGTACTACACTAGATTACAAGTTTTTGAGGGTGTTTGGGTGTTTGTGCTATCCTTTGTTGAGGCCATATAACAGACACAAGCTCCAATATAGGTCTTCTTCATGTATTTTTCTTGGATATGCTGCAAATCACAAAGGGTATAAATGTGTTGATAACACAGGTAGAATTTATGTTTCAAGACATGTTAGATTTGATGAAGGACAGTTTCTTTTTGCCACTGGAAAATTTTTCAAAAATCTTGCCTCTAGTTCTTTTACTTCAGCTCAGTCAGTAACAACATTACCTATTCTTCATTCATTTGCTTCAGCTGTTCCTGATGTGTGTCTGTAAGATCAGCATATGGTGTCATCAACTGCTGCTCCTGATTCTGGCTCACATAATTCACCTGAAGTGTCTGTGACTGTTAATTCTGATATTTCTGGTGCAACTGATGTTCAAGTTCCTGTTAAGTTAGATCATGTGTCTGTTGGAGATAGATCTGTTGAAATTCAATCTTCTGCTATTGTTGGTATATCTAATATACATTCCATGATAACCAGGAGTAAAGCTGGAATTTTTAAGCCAAGACTATTTAGTGCTGCTATTTCTAAAGTTGATCTATCTAATATACATCAGGCTATGAGTGAGTTAGCTTGGCAAGCTACAGTGCATGATGAGCTTAGAGCTTTGTACAAGAATAACACCTGGACACTTGTGGTTCCACTTGTTAATAGGATTCTTATTGGTTGTAAGTGGATTTTTAAGTTGAAGAGGAATTCTGATGGAACTGTAGCCAGACACAAGGCTGAACTTATAGCTCAGGGATATTCTCAAGCTGCTGGGGTAGATTATTATGAAACCTTTAGCCCGGTGGTTAAAGCTAATACAGTCAGAACTATTAAAGCTTAGGCAAGTTGATGTCAACAATACTTTTTTGAATGAGGATCTGGTTGAGGAGGTATACATGAGGCAACCTCCTGTTTTGAGGTGTGCAACAAGGATGGGGTCGTCTTAGCATGCAAGTTGAATAAGGCTCTATATGGCCTTAAACAAGCTCCAAGGGCTTGGTTCATCAAGCTAAAAGAATTTCTAGTGCAAGATCAGTTGTTTCGAGCTTCACAAGCTGGTCCTTCTTTATTTTTTAAAACAACTCCTGATGGGTGTGTGTTTATTCTGGTGTATGTTGATGATATAATAGTTACTAGTAGTTCAGATGTGGCTATTGATCATCTGATTAAATGTTTGCATGATCGGTTTTCATTGAAGGATTTAGGTGTGCTTAATTTTTTCCTAGGACTGGAGGTTACTCGAAAGGGGGATTGTGTGCATATGTCACAGACCAAGTATGCTAGAGAATTATTGGAAAAGGTAAAAATGACAGATGCTAATTCTGTTCCAACACCCATGGTGAGCTCACCCACATTAACTTCTTTAGTTGGTACTGTTCTTGATGATGTTAAGTTGTATAGACAGGTGGTTGGAAGTTTGCAATATTTGTGTCTAACCAGGCTGATATTACCTTTGTTGTAAACAAGGTAAGTCAGTATATGCATCAACCACATGACTGTCATTGGAGTGCAGTTAAGCGTATTCTTCGATATGTTAAAGGGACCTTGGATTATGGAGTAGTGTTTCAGCCTTCTAACGTCACATTAACTGGTTTTTCTTATGCTGATTGGGCTAGCTATCTTGAAGATCGCAAGTCTACTTCATGATTTTGTGTTTATCTTAGGGATAATTTGGTTAGTTGAACATCCAAGAAGCAAAGTGTTGTTTCTCTTTCTACTACAGAAGCTGAGTATCGAAGCCTTACTAATGTGGTGTCTAAGGTGACTTGGTTCACATCTTTGTTAAGTGAAGTAGGTATTCAGTCTTTAGGGATACCTGTTGTTTGGTGTGATAACTTGAGTACTGTCTCCTTAGCTGCAAATCCGATGTTACATGGTTGTGTAAAACATGTGGAGTTGGATTTACATTTTGTTTGTGATAAGGTGTTAAGTGGTCTTCTACAGGTTAATTATGTTCCTAGACGAGAGCAAGTTGCTGCCATCTTTACCAAGCCATTGACTGTTGGTAGTTTTACTCATTGTCGTGACAAGCTTAATGTAATAGCTTTAGTTCAGTTTTTGGGATAAGTAGGGGGAATATCAGTTAATATTAGTTAATCAATTGTTAATTACTAACTAATGTTAGTTAAAGTTGTTGTTAGCTGCTAAAGACTTCTATAAATAGTTATGTAGTTTGTGCAGGTGTAAGTGTGAAAATATAATCAAGACTATTTTTGTATTCTGTTGTACTTTCTGATAAGCAGCAGCAGAGAGTGTGAGGGTGAAGGTGAGGGAAGGAATGATGGTGGGGGAGAAGGGAGAGGGACGAGTAAGGGTTTATTTGATTTAATATTAATATAATTATATTAATTTATATTAATATTAATATAAAATTTAAATTTATTATTATTTTTATATTTTTTTTTGAATTTTTTAGAATTAGTATTAAATTGAGATCGTTTATAAATTTTGAGGGATAATTTTTTAAATTTATGACTAAATTGATATAATATATAAAAATTGAGAGCTAAATTGTTATTACAATGATTTTTAATTGCCACAATAGCTTGTTGTATGTTATTTTAACGAAAGTGATCAAAATGAATGAGTAATATATTGTTGATTAAATAAAAAAGTTTTATTTTTCACAAAAAAATAAAATAAAAAGCTTTATTTTGTTGAAATAAAAATGATAAGAGAATCTCAAGTGATGGTCTAATGATCAGGGTATTAACCGTTTTAGGTATAGTTTAGATTCGAATTACGTTAATACTTTTATTGTTCGGATTTTATCCTGTAATTAAAAAAATGATAAGTAAGGTTTATGGGTAATTAAAGGAGTAATTAGTTAGGAAGTGAAAGGAAAAACAGAGTTTTTAGATATAATGTTAGAACAGATTAGGTACTGATTATTTATCACATTTGTGTTAGAGTCAGCCGCCATCCACGAGCTTTGACCAAAAATAAAATAAAATAAAAACAAGTAATTACTATTACAAAAGGCCTCCGTTGGCGAATGCCACTATGTTTTTTGTTCAACGGTCAAACTTCCCCTTCACTTTCCCAGAAACTCCCTAAGCCTTGTCTGATACGTGAGCCGTGACCGTCTTCCCTTCTTCCTCGCCATATATTAGTCTTCGCCTCCCTTTTATCATAAAATTTTCCTCTCTCTTTTAATGGCTTCTTCTTACGATACATCCGCCAATTCCCTCCCACAAAACGCTTTTGCTTTCTCCACCCACCCCTTCATGACTACATCTTTCTCCGATCTTCTCGCTTCCGGCACCACCGATGACGATAACCCTTCTTCTGCCGTTAACCATGCTAAACGCGGTGGTGGGTTGTCGTTGTCCGATCGGATTGCGGAGAGGACTGGTTCTGGTGTCCCTAAGTTTAAGTCGCTTCCTCCGCCTTCACTGCCTTTATCTCCTCCTCCGGTCTCTCCTTCTTCGTACTTTGCTATCCCCCCCGGTCTCAGCCCCGCCGAGCTCTTGGACTCTCCTGTTCTGTTGAACGCTTCTAACGTAAGTATCGGTTTTTATGGCGGATTTTTTAATTCATTTTGAAGCTTTTTTTGATTGATGGGTGTTTTTTTTTACTTACAGATTCTGCCATCTCCTACAACTGGATCATTTCCAGCTCAAGCTTTCAATTGGAAACCCAGTTCTGGTAATAACCTGCCAATCGTCAAACGAGAAGACAAAAGCTACACTGATTTCTCTTTCCAAACCTTTCAATCATCAACCAACACAAATCGAACTGTGTGTAATTCAACTCAAAGTATTATCCTTGATCTTTGAAAATATGAAGGAAAGGATTTTCATTGAGTTTTTTTTCCAATTTGCAGGCGCAACAACAAGCATGGAGCTTCAAAGAATCTGTAAAGGAAGACGATTTTTCCTCAGGGAAGAGCATGGTGAAATCGGAATACAACCAGATGCAGAGCTTTTCCCCTGAGATAGCCAACATCCAAAGCTGCCAATCGGATTACACCAATTACCAGCATCAACAATCTCAGTCTTTAAGAGGGAACCGAAAATCCGACGATGGATACAATTGGAGGAAATATGGACAAAAGCAAGTGAAAGGCAGTGAAAACCCCCGAAGTTACTACAAGTGCACGTACCCGAACTGCCCAACAAAGAAGAAAGTTGAGAGATCCTTAGACGGGCAGATAACTGAGATAGTTTACAAGGGCAGCCATAACCATCCTAAGCCTCAATCCACTAGGAGATCATCAACTTCTTCTTCATCTTCCATTGCTATTCAGGCTTCCAGTGCTGCCACCACTGAGATCCCCGACCATTTGTTTATAAGCCATGGCAGTGGCCACATGGACTCAGCTGCAACACCAGAAAACTCCTCTATATCAGTTGGGGATGATGATTTCGATCGTGGTTCCCAAAAGAGTAAATCAGGGGGAGATGAGCTTGATGAAGACGAGCCCGACGCCAAAAGATGGTATGTTCTATTTAACTAAATTCTTGTCTAATACCTACCTACTTACCATTAATAGTGTTTTTCTGTTCCTGGTGAACTAACATCAGTATTGCCTGTTTCCAGGAGGGGAGAAGGTGAAAATGAAGGAATTTCAGCACCTGGGAGTCGAACCGTGAGGGAACCAAGAGTTGTTGTTCAAACAACCAGTGACATAGATATTTTGGATGATGGGTATAGATGGAGAAAATATGGGCAAAAAGTGGTCAAAGGGAACCCAAACCCAAGGTAAAATTTACACCTTCATTAACCTGTTTATGTTGGATGTGTTGATGTTTTTATGCCCCTTAAAAAGTGGGTTCTGTTTCTCTGTCTGCCTTTTAATGGAGGAATGCTTCAAATGCTGAGGTGTTAGCTTTAAGGTGTCTTTAATGGTGAATGCTTTTTGGAGTCCCTTTGTTTCTTTCTTTATTGCTTTTTGTGTTTAAGTTGTGTAATTTGGCAATGCTTTCAGGAGCTACTACAAGTGTACATATCCGGGATGTCCGGTCAGAAAGCACGTCGAAAGAGCATCGCACGATCTTAAGGCGGTGATCACAACCTATGAAGGGAAGCACAACCATGACGTCCCGGCAGCTCGCGGCAGTGGCAGCCATTCCGTCAACAGACCTTTACCCGACAACAACAATAACAATGGGGCATTGGCAATAAGGCCATCTCCACTTAACAATCGCATGAGCAACAACCAGGCTCTTCTGGCTTTGAGGCAATCGACAACCGAAGGCGAATCTCCCTTCATGCTAGAAATGTTTCAAGGCAACGGAAACTTGGGATTCTCGGGTTTTGGGAACTCGGGAGGGTCTATGATGAACCAACAACATGATGTAAACAACATGTTTTCAAGAACCAAGGAAGAACCGAGAGATGAAACCTTCATTGAGTCCTTGCTATATTGAAAGGGAAGCAATAGAACAGAAGAGAGTCAGAAACCATAACCATCAGAAGAATAAGGAGTTTGAGGTTAATTTAATTAATTGCATTCAGTTTGTTTGTTTGTTTGTTGTATATTCCACTCCAAAACATTACTTGGTTTTGTATATGTAATTTAGAATGGGGGTTATGTTATAGGAGCCTGATAAAGTATACTATTTTTTTATTGTTTTGAGGCCACTTTCTCCTTGCCTTGGGGTAGTAGACATCAACCACAATGCCTCAAAATCATCCTTTTTTTTTTTGTATCACACATGCTAGTGATCCATTCTCCTTTTTATTGAAAAAAAATTTGTTGAATTTTTGAGTTCCTCTCCTTCTTTAGTAAGCTATTCAACAAATATTTCTTTACTATTATCGACCCACAATTCGAATGAACCCAAATGAATCCGGGTCGAATCCTACATAAATCGCTTGATGCCAAGTGTTCGTAAAAATGGCACTTATATTCTCTTTAGATGTTATACATGAGATCGCAAATATGATCGCATAAACACGTGTTTAATTATAAGATAGGGTAAGTGTTGATATGTACGAAATTTATCTAGGATATCACATCAATGAACATTAATTATATCACATAAATACACAATCTTTATCATCTAAAAGGATTGAGAAAAACTCTCAACAAAAACTAAAAACAAAACCACAAGTCCATTTTGATGCGTTCCCCTTTTTACTTGTGTGAAAGTGGTCATGGCCATGATATCCAGGGTTTTGATGTAATAAAATAAATAAATGGGGGTACGTCAGGATATGATAGTTAAGTAGAGATGCAATCGTCATTGGTTACATGATCAAAATCTGAATAGAGAGGTATGAATGTCAAAAATGTGTAGCTGGAGGAGGAGTTAGTCAAACGTCAACTCTCATCTAAAATTCAATATTTTCATTCATACGTACAGACAGGCAGCCATACCATGGATGGTTCCATCCAACACGTGAGAAAAGGGCAAACTAGGACATTCACAAATTCCATTTTTTTTTAAAACAAAAAAGATTGCCTCTTTTTGTATGCAGTGTATGAACAGCCCAAAGGGGGTGGTGGGACATTTCCGTGGCTCACACGCTGCATTTAAAGAAAAAGTTAAGTGATTTTGGCCCCTCCCTCACTCGGACCACGGCGCCACCCTAATATCTTCCTCAATCTCTTCCTTAAGATATTTTCTCTCGTAAATTACTCACGTCATCTCGAATATTCGATTAGGTAGATCTCATGCAAGGTAAACACTATTTCTTGAATAGAAATTTGATTGCATGATGACGAATTGTATTGCAACGCATCGAACATATTGATCAGATTGTGAATCGATATAAAAATTGAATCGATTCAAAAATCGAGTAAAAATAAATATCATGACCCCACTTAATAGTGATCGGTTTTTTAAATAAAATATTGGTCATAGTTTTCATGAAAGTATATGTAATAATTATTGAGAACTGGGTAAATGCAGGGTGAGATCCTAACAATTCCCAAACTTTTTAGGTCAAGTCTTTGCCTAGCTTTAAGAAAGCAGGAGAAGACTATGAAAAAGCAATGCCCGATGCCCATTTGCTCACTCCCCATTGGCCTACATGCTTTTGGAATGTTCATGTTTGATGAGGAAACAAGTGTGTCCCAAATAAATTATTAAATTTTTTTAATTAAATAGCATCCTAAGATCTTTCTCAAATTTAATATATAATAATATTTTTATTAAATTATACGTTGAAAATAACATACAATAAATAATAAAATGTATTACTTGAAATTAATAAATAATAACATATGAAATTTGTATGATATTAAAAATTTTAAAAAAGAAGATTAAATTATTTATCATTGTGTTGTTGTCATCTATCTTGAGTCGGTAACGAGTCAGGGACACCAACTCAATCAAATAC
>JBBHDX010000088.1:0-11985 GCA_039519145.1 Kokia cookei
TTCAGATAAAATAGATTATTTTTATTAACCTTGTGCATCTAACCCTATTTTTAATTCCGAATGTAGTATGTGAGAAGTGATTCAGTGTGTATCTGGGGATGTATCCAACAAAAAAAAAAAAATAGAAGTGATTCCTGTCCATGTTGTAAGACATATAATTCTTCTCCACATTCTATAATTATCTCTGGATATGCTGTAGAATTTCTGACTGTTTAACTCCTAATGTTCTTGCATAATCTTTTTATTCATATCATCCAAAGAAGCTTAAGGTTTATACTCTAGTTCCAACACCTGTAGTTTGTTGTTCCCAATAAATGTCATTTCACTTGTGACTAAATATTTAAACCACCTTCTAGCATGTATAATCATTAATGCAAATGTGGTGACGATTAGGGTGTGCATGTGATTTGGTTGGTTTAACTTGTTGCTAACTGAAATCAAGCAGAATGTAGTTGATTTTTATTTAAACTGAGACAAGAAGGTGGGTTTCTAAAAAACTTATGGTTTCTGTCAAAATTAGACCAGAAAATTTTCACATACACGTTACTTAGAATTGAACAAAAAAAAAAAAGAAAAAGAAGCAAAATGATTCATAAGTTTGTTTCTTGTAATAAGCTGGCCTACCAGTAGGTAAGTGTCCTTTTTTTTTTTCTCTAAGGCACTCATGTTATTTTAAGTCTAACCCATCATAGTTGCAGATTCAGAGGCGTCAAAATTAGATGATCATATTTTGGTTGGAGCTGACGGTATGAGTGTTGATGAATTGAAGAAAACTTCAAAGTGAGTTGTTAAGTGCTGCTTTCTATTGCAACAGCATTCCTTATAATGGTGCAAGCTGGTTCCAAACAATGTTTACTCACAAACCTTTATTCGCAATCAGAAATTTTACAAAAGAAATTAGAGAAGAGTCATCAAATAAGAGAGATTAAAAGGAACCATAATTAGTGTAGTAAGGCTTTAGGATTCTAGTTGCATGAAGAATGTTGGACACATTTGGGTCACCATCCTTCTCCATACAGTACCCAACAGGAACAATAGGCCTCTAGTCAGAAAGTGGGAAATGTGGGAATTACAGCTATGACTTGGGAGATAATGACAATCTGAGCACATGTAAAATGCAGGTTGCAGGAAATAGGCTGATTGATGTAGTTTGGAAAGTGGTTTATGTGGCTTTGGTTGAAACAACTATATTGCATCCTGTTTTAGTTATGTTAAAAACACACATAAAATAAGATTCATTTGATGGATGGACAAAAACTTTCTCTATATGTTAATAATAATTATGATTCATTCCATTCCATATCATGATTAAGGACTGAAACATTTTCTTTGGCAGGTCAGTAAACATTCACAATATCTTGAATCAATTTTCTCAGTTAGCAAAAGATATGAAAGTGCTTTTGGTGGACAAAGTTTATGTTGTAAATATTTTTGGTATTTTTCTTGGCACCTTTCACATCCATTTCAGAAATGCTCTTAGAAAACAAATCCAATAAGATGCTACATGAGTTTTTCTTTTTTGGTCATGATTTTTCTCTTGGATATTCCCAAGACAATCTATAAAATATGTTATTTTTACTTTCTTATAAATTCTTTGTAGCTAAGTTTGTTTCCTATGTGATTGTTTTGGCTTGTAAAGAATGACTCTACTAACATTTTGTCTGGCAGGTTACGTAGCATACAACTTCGTCATTGGAGCATACTCATATTGGGGGCCAAAGGCTGGTTATAATATTTATCATATGGTACAATTTCTGACAGAATTACATGCACTATGTTTTCTATCAAAATCTTTGCCTGTTAGAATTTTCTTTTAGGCATCTCAACATATCATATGAACAGTTTATGACAACTACGTGCCTTCTGTCTTCTATAGAAAACTCTTCCTTTTAGGATTTTCCTTTTGAGACCATAAAGAATCGTTATTACCTTTTGTTCGGTGCTGTAATCATTTTAGTTGTGATTTTTGCAGGAGAATGCAGATATGATGTTTGGAGGGATTACAATTGTTTGTGGGATTTTAGGAACATTATCTGGTGGCTTCATACTAGATTGCTTGAGTGCTTCTATATATAAAGCTTTTATCGTGAGTTTTATTTCTCCTTGATGATGTTGTATGTGAATGATATTTTCCAACTTGCTTATTTGGAACAAAAAGATCCATTCATTTCCTTTCATTTGGATATGACAAAGTAAGTCAATAAAGTTTAAGTTTTGGAGAAATTAATTAAAACTAAGTGTTATTCTTTGTTATTTTTCCTAATACAACCTCTGATTAATAATAAATAACAGATGGATATAGAATTTTGGTAATGTAAAATTACCTCTTTCACTATTACTTCTTTAAATCCAGACGACTAAAGAAAAATTGCGACCAGAACAAAAAAAGGAGGAAAAACATGATAGTGACTTAACTGGTAAAGAGACAGACAAACTAATGTCTGTGATTTCCATAGTTGAAACTATCAATTAGCTATGAATTTTAGTCTGAAATTTGTCCCATTTTTGCTTCTGTTTATAACATTATTTATTGCTTACTTTCTTCTAAAACAGCTTCTTTCAGGGGCAACGTGTCTGGGTGCAATATTTTGCTTTCTTGCCTTTTCTCAGGAGCTTGTATGGTTTCATATTTTTTTTTGCATTGGGTGAATTTTTTGTTTTTGCAACACAGGTAAAATGGAAAATTGGAGTGTGTTAGATTTATGAACTTATTTTTTTCCAAGTTATTATGTACTTGTATTTCTTGAGATGTTGGAACTCTCTGCCCCTTTTTCAACTAGCTTCATATAGTAAAAGATACAAAAGGGAGATTTAATTGGAAGTTATGTCTTGAGTTTTACCAACTTGCTTCACTGCAGCTATAGCATATTACTTTGTGGAAGTTGAACTACATATTCATTTAGTAATAGAAAGAGCTTTTCTGATCCATTATTGTCTCTATAGTGAATACATTGACGCTTGAGCAATATTTTTCGATTTTGGACTAATATTATCTTGAAATATTTATCCAGTTCTACTATATTGATAGAGTGTTACTTTCTCATCATACATTGATTTTCCAGGCTCCAGTGAATTACGTGAGTCTCCATTGTGTCGAACCAAGTTTGAGACCATTATCTATGGCTGTCTCTACCGTCTCAATTCACATCTTTGGCGATGTGCCTTCCTCACAGCTTCTTGGGGTCCTCCAGGTGCTTTTTTTAATATATATATATATATATATATATATATGAGCTTGCACAGTCACATGTGTTTTGATGTGGTAGATTGTTTATTTACAACGATATGCTGTTTCATGTATTTTGCTTTGAAAAAAGTTTTCCTGCCAACTTTGAACACAATTTCCAAAATCTTTCAGCTTTTAAAATGTTCTTAATTCTAAACATAATTTTCAATTGATTAGAACGAGCATGCTTTGCAGTTTTCCTTTAAATTTTTGGGGAAACAAAATTCACAATATCTTGTCTATCCATATTACTTAAACTTGGGTGTTTTAGACTCAGGTATGCATGTACAATATGAATATTTTCAATTTTCTTTTTCTTAAGATTTCCATGTATTTGGAGGGTCTTTGGAGGATTATATCCTCGTACGCATGTCCGGATATGTGTCGAATATAGATGTTTGACGTGGATACTTCAAGAAAGATGAAGAGTAATAGCAAATAGCTCACTATTTTCGAGAAATACGATTAACTACTAAAAGGTTTTAGGTTGAAAAATTGATTCTTGGATCTTGCATAGATTTCAATGTTGAATAAATTATAAATGAGCTCATAGCAAGTTAATAATGTATGAAAATGAAACTATATATAGTTTCTGGAAAATTAATTTGCCCATTTCTAATGAATTGTTTTGTGGTGTTACATGGCAAGCCCTTTACCTTTGCCTTACTACCTACCTTTTATCTCTATTCAAAGCATGTCTAACAGAATTGGATGCAGAAATTTGAACATACTTCATTTTCTTTCTGTTTCAATTAAGGCTCTTCTGAACCATGAATTGTGTATAAATCTCAATCTATCTATATATATATTTTTTAGAGCCTCATTTTTGACTGGTGATGTTTTGGAGCAGGATAATATTAACAATTGGAGGGCAAGTGCACTTATTTTGACTTCTATTCTCTTTCTTGCTGCTGGGATATGGTTTATAGGTGAGTAATTATAAGTTCTTCACATTGTTTCTGGGAGATCTGATGATATATATACATATATATATTTCTTTTTTCGAGGTAGTGAAACCTCCTTTAAGCATGCAAATATACTCAAAGCTACCAACGATGCAGCTATATTTCCTTTACCGAAACATGATAGCCTGATAAAAACCCTTAACTTTTCCAATATCTTTGTTACTTTAACAAAGACTATTATTGTTTCTCTTTGACAGGTGTTTCCCTACATAGTGACTATGCATCTAATGACAAAAGTGCAAGTCAAGTCTCTACAGTCACAGTAGACAATGGAACACCATTGCTTTATGGAAATGGGGATGAAAGTTCTTACGAAGCCTAAGTTCAGACCTAAATGCAAGCTATCAGATGTATATATATATATATATATGTGTTTCAGCTGTTATTTCTCCTAGTTATAAGAAAGTTGCAAAGTTATTTAGGTTAGTTTGTCTTCATGCAATCTCTGAAATCAGTAATGGGAGCAAAATGACAGATTTTGGTTGCATCCCCCAATCTACAAAGGTATTCTGCATTCGCGACGGTGAGATCGCTTGTAAAGAATCATGTGAAGATAAACTTTCAACATAGGTCGATCTCCAGGAAGGTACGAGAGAAAAAGAAAGAGATGATATCGAAGGTATTTGATGTTGTGAAACTTACTGCATCAACTAATATCTTAGTCACATGCACATTATTTGAAGATTGTATTGTGAATAATATTTAGATTGGAGCTTCAAATTTTGGTCAACCTCATTTGCTTTGTTGGTTGAAGTAATGGCAGCAATTTAAGGAACACTGCTATCTTCTTCTTTTTAGTGTTTCAGTTTGATATCTGACTAAACTTGCCGAAAATTCCATTTTAATTTCCTAAAAGAGTTCTCATTGTAACTCTATTAATTCTGGCAAAAAAAATCCAATTATTTGTTCAATGCCTATAGCTTATTTATTTCAACCCCCCCCCCCTCTACGGGGGTCTTAATTATATCTATTAACTAGCATTGATCACCCCACTAGTGCTTGGGTTTAGACTTGTTTATGAGTTAAACTATCTGATGAGGTTCGCTCTAAATTTGAGACGATTTGAGTAAAATATTAGGTTCGAAAATTGAATTTTAGCAAAAAAATTAAGCCCGTTTAAAATATGGGTTGGACTTAAGCTTGAATGTTCAAATTTGAACTTGGTCTAGTCCGTTTTAAGTTTATAATATTTTATATTATATTATTTTTATATATTATATAATTTAGAATACATTAAAAAAATAAATATGTACTAAATATATAACACTACTATAATGTAAACATTAAAATAATGTTAATATGACTATATAAAAAGTTTCAATAAGTAAAAATGTATAAAATTATTAAATATTAAAATAAAAAATAAATATTTTTTTAAAAAATAAAAAATATAATATTGGTGGGCCTAAAATGGATTTGGATTAGTCTTTTGCAAATATGAGCAGGCATAAATAAAATTTTAGGCTAAGATTTCGAATCGGCTCGAACTTGAACAAAAATAAAATATGTTAATATCATACTTAGGCTAGACTCGACCCGACCCATAAACACTTTTACTTTTATTTTGGTTTTATTTATTTAATAATAAATGTTTAATTTAATTTAAATTCAATTATATTAAATAATAATTTTTCATTAAAATTTGTGCTAAGTATAAAACTTTAATTTAGGATAATTGTTTTAATTAGGTACGATTCGTAAATTGATATGTAAACCTAAATATTTAAATTCATTATTTAAAAAAAATCTTGATAAAGTTAAATACCATACTATAAAAAGACTGAATATGTGGATTTGAGATTTTAAATTTATTAAAATTAATATAAAAATGAAAAAAGGAATTTTCTCTGCTGGATAGCATGTTTATCTATGATTTTTGGTACGTTTTAGGGTTTTGTTCTTTTTATTTAAAAAATTTTGCCTTGTTGATGACTTGATTTTTTGGGTGGTGGTTTGTTGTCTTGTGGTTTTGATTGGATTTTAGGTCTGATCATGGAGAGGGAATTGGCAGATCTGTCGTTAGAAGAGGAGGAGGATGAGGGGGTGTTTATACAATGGAATGTTGGTACTGTTTTGGCATAGAGGGAGTATGATCTGGTAGGGTGCTTTTTGATGGCTAGTATGGTGCACTTTCCTGCCATACGGAGTACTATGGCGAATGTTTGGCATCCAGTTAGAAGGGTTCAAATAACAGATCTAGGGGAGAAGCGATTCCTTTTCAAAATTTTCCATTTAATGGAACTGAATAGAGTGATCAGTAACGTCTCATGGATGTTTAACAGTCATTTGTTAATTTTTCATAAACTTGAGAGGGGGGAGAATTTGTTGAGGATTCCTTTGGTTTTCGTTAATTTTTGGGTGCAAGTGCATGGTTTACCCACGGGCCTATTTTCTGAGGAGATGACGAGGTTGTTAGGTAATTTTATTGGTTCGTTCGTTGAATATGATGCGAAGAGTATCTATGAAGAGGTTTATTCCTTTATACGGGTTTGGGTTAGGTTGGACGTTCGGAGACCGTTGAGATGGAAAAAGAAGCTTGTGTTTGAATCAGGTGCTCACACATATGTTAACTTTAAATATGAGAAGTTAACTTTATTCTATTTTTATTGTGGAAGGTTGGGACATAGTGATTCGTTTTGAGAGATCCGGATGGAGAGAGAGGAGGAAGTATTTGAGATGAGCTGGAATTTATCCTTGAGGACGTAGTCCAGACGGGCAATCGCTATGGAGAGTATTTGGTTGGTTGGTAGTGGGAATGGAGGAGGACGTAAAGGGGGGTGGATTATTTGACCTAATGGTGAGTATCAATCTTAAGGGTACGTTGTTTGGGAGGGTGAAGGACGGTCCTATGGGAGGTTTTATTGATATGGATTATGATGGGGAGGAGGCGCCATTAGGTAGTGTTGATGGGAAGAAGAGACAGAGATTAGACGTTAGTTTAAAGAATAAAAATGTTGAGGAGGCGGTCTCGGTAGAAGATAAGGGAAGACCTGTGGGGAGATCCCATATGATATCGGCGGCTGCCAGGAGGCAAGTTGACCGGGCACAATGAAAATCCTCAGCTGGAATGTCCGTGGTTTGGGGTAACTACGGACTATTGGTCGTCTTAAAAGTCATTTGAGACAACTGAATCCCCAGCTTTTGTTTCTTATTGAGACAAAGGTGAGTGCACAAAGAATGGATTATATTCGAAGGAAGTGTGGTTTTGCATGTGGAATAGATGGTACTAAAGGAAGACTCTCTCTAGGCTGGAAAGAGAACTTGATAGTTACCCTAGGAAGTTTTTCTCCTTCCTATATTGATGTGGAGATGGACGATGGTCAAGAAGGGGGGAGTTGGAGATTTACAAGTTTTTATGGTTCCCCGTTTGAAAGCATGAGAGGAAGTTCTTGGGATTTATTATGTCATCTTGGGCAGGATAATAGTTTGCCTTGGCTCGTCTTGGGTGATTTTAATGAGATTTTCTATTCCTTTGAGAAAAGGGGTGGTAGGTTACGTTTAGAGCGACAGATGTAAGCTTTTAGAGATACTTTAGATGATTGTTCGCTTTGTGATCTTGGTTTCTCTAAGCAATGGTCCACTTGGGAAAGGGCGCGAACTGCAGAGAATAATATTAGGGAAAAGTTGGATAGGGGGTTACGAACCAAGATTGGTGGTGATAGCATTACAAATGACATATATTTTCTCTCTAAATTGGTGTGTTAATTGTCTCTTTTGTATCTCATTTAGCATACATCATAAACATTTCATACTTAGTTTTTATAATTTCCAACTCATTGCTAGTTAGTTTAAATTCTTGTTATTTTTTTATCTTTTTGTACTAATGTCGACGCAAGTAGCGATGTATTGCGCTTTAGAATTGTCAACGTAGGAACTCAATCCAGAAGATTAATGTTGGAAGAAGAATGCAACCATAAGATTAGCTTGGAATTGCGACCAGCGATGTCGCCGCACAAAACCCGAACCTCGACTGAGTAAACTCAAGTTGAATTTACATATGGAAGCACCAGCGCAGGAACATCATAGGTGTCATCACAATTACGATCTCAAATTACGCCTAGCAATGCAGCGACAACCTGTAGATCTCTGAAGAAAACATTAAATCTGCATGAGTGCATAGCTATACTCTAACTAACTTTGACAACTGCAAAATCTAGATCTGGATCTAAGAATGGGAGGCTGAAACTTACAACTTTTGAAGGCTATAAATACAAGAATGAAGAATGAAAAAAATCATCAAGAGGTAGAGGATTAAATTCTGCAATTTCTGTGTGATTTGGAGACTTTAGATGGAACGGTGAACTGATGGAGCAAAGGAGCAATCATTTCTGACGAGAGGTGCTTGATGCAAAGTAAGAGGAATGATTAAGGAATAATCGTAATAGTCTAGAGATAGTAAGCTTCGATTATATTCTTTAATCCTTCTTTTACACTGGTGGATTCTAATGACAATTCAATGAATACGAGAGTATCTTTCATTGTTAGATCACTTTGACTCTTATTTAATGCTTTTTAACTGTTTATTCTTGGATCTAATCGCATCAAACACGAGAGTGGCTTTGCAATCTATCGACATCGAGAGATGCGGTGACAGGTTAGGTTAACAAGTAAGACAACGACAGTTGCTTGGGACTAGAAGAGATTCTAGTTACTTGTTCTTGATTGCACAACGTTGCTCGCACTGAGAGGTGAAGTAATTGTGGGTACCTAGGTCTCAAGTAAATGAAAGATTGTTATTGGTAAGAGTTCATTGGTGCGTTATTGATGTGACATTTCATCTATACAATACCTTGTCGGCATATCCAACTTTACAACTTAATGAAATCAGTGATCCACTCCAATCCTTTTTACTTGATCATATTTACATTTTGTGCATTTAAATATTCAAGACTCAACACTCAACACATTTGATTTACTTTCAGTACATTAAGATTTAACCTCTAACATTTAACTCTGATTGCGTTGACAATATTGACTATTTTAGTGTGCAGATCTGTCGTAATTGCACTGACATAATTACTGACATTTTACTTAATTTCAGTATTAGTTGCTCCGACATTTAAACATCAAGAACCCATTTCCTTGTGGGATTGATATTCAATAGAATTATCTATCAATTATACTTGCATTGACATGTGTTCGCTTGCACAATCGCTGTGACATTTCAAACGCGATCAAGTTTTGGTACCGTTATCGGGGACTGGCGTTTGTTTGATATTTACTTTTGTTATTACAATTAATTCTACTTACTTAACTCCTAATCTTTACTAATTTGTTTACTTTTCTATTGTTTTCTTTTTCAGTTTTGTAGGTGTTGCATGTCCACAAGGAGAAATCCTAACAACCTTGTTAGTTTTGATCCGGAGCTTGAAAGGACATTGCGGAGGAGAAGGCAAGAACAAAGAAGAATTGCTGGAAACAACAATGATTTACCACCATTGCTGCCACAAAATGATATTCCTCCACTGCTGCCACGAGCAGTTAATAATATACCATCACCGCCTCCATAAGAAGAACAAGTGCAAAATAGGATGATAAGAGACTTTGTTGTTCCTATACTTGATGATTTACAACCAGGGGATGTAAGACCAGCTATTCAAGCTGGTAATTTTGAGCTAAAACCGGTGATGTTTCAAATGTTAAATTTGAATGGGCAATATTCTAGTTTTCCTCATGAAGACGTAAAAGAACACTTAAAATCATTTTTGCTTATTTGTGCATCATTTAGTCAACATTGTGTCCTTGATGATGCCTTGAAAATGCAATTATTTCCTTATTCATTGTAGGGTAAAGTGAGAACATGGTTCTTGGGATTATTGGCTGGATCTATTACATCTTAGAATGTGCTAGCAACGCAATTTGTTTTACGTTTTAATCCACCGACAATGAATGCGAGGTTGCGTAATGATATTACTGCATATCATTAGTTAGATGATGAGAACTTACACGCAACATGGGAGCGTTACAAAACATTGCTTCGACGTTGCCCAATGCATGGAATTCAGCAAGAGACCTAAATAGAGATTTTTTATAATGGTTTGAATGCTCAGACAAAGAATCTTGTCGACGTATCGGCTGATGGTCCTCTGTTGGATTGTACCTATAATGAAGCTGTAAGAATTCTAGAGAGGATTGCTTAGAATGACTATCAATATCCAATCTCTCATTCTACATAGGTAAAGAATAACCCTGGAGTTCTTGAGTTAGATGCTATTTTTGCTTTGTCAGCGCAGGTATCCTTATTGGCCAATATCATAGAGAATATGAAGGGAACAAATGATGTTGCCCCTATTCAAGTGGCCCAGCAATTGGATACGCCGATATTTTTCTATGAAATTTACGACGACAATCATACGTATAAGGACTGCTCACAACATGCAAAAAATGCTTTATATGTCAACAACATCAAAGGGGGTTCATTTGGTAACTCATACAACAACTGATCTCAACAACCTTCGAAGAATCAAAATGTTTCCACATTTAGATATGGAAATTCCTCAAATCAAGGAGGTTATCCACAAGGGAGTTACAATACCAACCTACAGTAGATTTTTAATCAGAATTCGTAGGTGAGTTCTCAACAAATGCAGTTCATTAGCCAGATGCACCCACAATCTCGATTACACCCACAACAGTCTGTGTTGTCACATATGCAAGGAAAGCATCATCAACATAAACAGCAAAAATTTTCTCGTCCAAAGTCAGATCCTATGGTTGCTCTTGAAGCATTAATGCGCGAGCATATCACGAGAACTGAAGCAATAGTACAAGGCAACTCTTCTTCCATCTGACCATTAGAAGACCAGCTAGGACGTTGGCTTTTAATCTCAGCACAAGGTCACTGGGCACTCTGTCTAGTGATACTGATAATCCTACGTAAAGGGGGAAGGAGCATTGCAAAACAATCACGCTAAGAAGTGGGAAGCATACGGTTGAACAAAGCAGTTCTGGCCAAGAACAAGTCGATGCATTTGAACCATAGTAACAAGAAGAGGATACGGCTGAAGGAAGTCAAGCAGAAGTAAATGAAGAGGAACTAACTGTAGTAACACTTATGCCTACAGTTTGCCCAACAAAGTTGTCGAAGCAACTACCAACGTCGACATCACCGAGTTTCCTACAACAACCCATTGCACAATACCTTTGCCATTTCAGCAAAGATTTAAAGAGAAAGTCCATGATAAAGAGTATTTCGAAAAATTTTGTTTCTACTCTGAAACAATTACACATTAACATACCTCTTGTAGATGCTCTTGTTCAGATACCTAGTTGTGAGAAATTTATGAAGGAGCTACTATCAAAGAAGAAGAAATTGTCTGAAATTGAGATGATTGCACTCACAGAGGGGTGTAGCGCTATGCTTACAAATAAGTTGTCAACCAAGATGAAAGATCCTAGCAGCTTCACAATCCCATGCTCCATTAGGAATCATTATTTAGGTAAGGCTTTATTTGATTTGGGAGTAAGTATTAACCTTATGCCTTTGTCTACTTATAAGAAATTAAGAATAAGTTCGATGAAGCCCACTGCAGTGACATTAGAACTTGCGGATAGATCCTTAGCACAATCTAAAGGCCAAATCAAAGACGTTCTTGTCCAAGTTGATAAGCTTGTGTTCTTTGCTGATTTCATAAACCTAGATTGCGAAGCAGATAAAGATCTCCTTCTCTTGGGGCGGCCATTTCTAGCAACGGGACGTACACTTATCGACGTATTCAAAGGAGAACTTATCATGCATCATAATGATGAGCATGTGGCCTTTAGTGTGTTTGAAGCATCTCCGTCTGAAACTAA
>JBBHDX010000089.1:0-11975 GCA_039519145.1 Kokia cookei
GTACTAGCCAAAGAATGGAGGAAGGTGCTGCGGAGTGGCAGTTAAAAGGAAAGAGAAAAGCGAGACAAATAAGTAAAATTCATAAGCGTGGCTTGAGAAAATATGTGGACATGGACGTTGAATCAAAACACACGTATGGATTTTCTCGGGGTTCTGATCAGAAAGTTGAAGAGCAGCTCGATGGGTTCCGGGACTGTAAGTCTATGTCTCAGGAGCCTCGAGTGAGGGGCCCGATTGTGGAGGCAAAAATACTACCTGATTGTTCTCTGACTCCTCGAAGGTCACTTCTGTACCATCATTGTCACTATACTGTTAACTCCAGATATCTGATGACAGAATTTCATGGAATAACTGATTCTACTGATTCATCATTATATGATGTTAGGATCGAGGTGAAAGCTAACTACCTGCCACAGCATGTTCGATTAGTTTCCCTTGTGAGTAAAGTAAATGGGAAAGCCTTAATTGGTCACCCTCTAACGGTTGAGGTTTCAAACGGTGATTGTTACTACAGTGATTTGACTCATGAAGTCGCTATTGATTGCACTGAAGTTGGTCATTTAGTGAAGCAAAGTCCCGGTGGACCAATCTCTGCAAAGCGTATGAAAATGGAATCACGTTTCCCGTCACGTAAATCAGCTAAGGTGGAAAGAAAACTGGATTATCATCTAAGAAGACTCGGAAATTGTCTTCACTGAACAGTCTGAAGCCAGGCATAGATGACTGGAAACTGGTGACGGAGAAGTCCAGAAGTCATGAAATAGCTTGCATTGCTGTAAAGTTAGCATTTAGCAGGATAAACGAAGCATTGAACAACTCCAACACAACCAACACGCCGCCTCATTAACATCCAGCAATTCATGAATAGGTAGTTCTTACTATAATGATTGTAGTCATTCGGTGTTTTTATTCATTTGAAAAACCTGGTAGCTGTTTCATTTTCAAAGCCTTTCAGCGGCAGGTAGAAGGAATCCCAGTTGTATGATGAATTAACATTTTGTTGTTGTAGAAAAAGAACATGGTTGGAATATGAAGGATGATGAAGATAGGTTTCTTAGGCTTTTATTTTTATACATGAAAATGTAACGTTTGTTGAGGTGTAAAGGCAAGGTAGTTAGTTGTTAGTACTACAGTGTTAGACGTACCGTTTTTGTTCTGATATTGGTATGTAGTTGGAATGGTGTACTATTTTTAGGGTTATCAAAATTTTTAAAAATTTAAAAGATCAAAATCTTGTACCCATTGTTATTGGTCAAAACGGATTGAAGCATATTAAAAATTTGAAAGAAACTGCTTGAGCTTTACATCGTTGCAAGTGTACCTCTCTTTGTTTATTATTCATAAATGGCTCGTAAACAAGGTTAAGTCAAATTCGAAAAATTTGTCAATTCACTTAGGGTTAGTTTAGTAATTTTATTTGAAAAGTGTAGTGAAAATAAGTGATTTTCAATTCACTTAATGTTATGGTACGTTTTTTTTAACTTTTTGCTTCACATTATAATATTATTACAATATCTAATCTCATTGTTATCGTTATTTTTTCACTAAATACACTATTCATCTAAACTCACCTTTAGTACTTCTGTCAAACACGATGTTATAAAGTAAAAAAAATATGCATTTTTAACAATGTTTAAATTCATTAATTTACGAGATTTCAATAAAATAATTATTGTAATTCATTAATACTTGTTATATATAAATTAAAATTATATATTCATATTTATAGTGAGTAATGAAAATTTAATAAAAATATTAAATTTGTTAGGTAAAAAGATTTTTTAATTTCTTTTAATTTTGGAAGTGAACTAAAGAGAATTGATCACAATGTTAATGTTTTTTTGATCAATTATACATATATTTTTTATTACTATAATAATAAATTTAACATCAAAATTTACATATTCTATCAATTTATTATTGAGTTAACAAATTTAACCAGCAATATTTTTTCAAATTGGTCTTATTTTAACAAATCTAACTTGCAACATTTACATAGAATATATAAAATCAATAAAATTAAATTTATTATTATACCAATTAAAATTATATAAAATTAATAAAAAAAATTAAAATCATGATTAATTATTTATAATTGATGACTTCCAAAATAGATAAGAATTAAATTACTACATTTCTTTTAAAAGAATCAATTTATCAACATCGAAATTGAGGGAGATTGGAAATACACTTTTTACCATTTTATTATTGAAATTTTATTTCGGCTCGGGTCTAATAAATCACCATGTCCTAAAGCTAAAATGAGTACACCATAAAAAAGGTGGTTCGTAATTATCCACTTATTTTTCCCTCTCACTCCACCTTTCAATCCTGGCAATAGATGGAGTGTTTCCATAGCTGAAAAACAAAGCAATTTTTTTTTAGAGAATTGAAAGCAATAATGTCTTTCTTCAAATCAGTTGCGGCAAATTCATCTGTTTTCACTCCCAGGGAAGCCAAAATGGCGATGCGGAAACCTTCTCATTATAAAGTAAGCGTCTTCTTCATCCCTTATTCGTGGCACACAATGTGTTCGATAAAATACCATGGAGACTGCAAAGGGTTTTCCTTTTGGCCATTGGGTCTTTATATATTTTACTGACAATTGCGATACATATGCAGCCTCACTCGTTTGTTGACTTCGATGTTGCTTCATTAATCTTTGGTACCGAAAAGTGTTGTTTGCATGTGAATTCTAATTCCAAAAACGAAAAATCAGTTTACTTGTTATTGTCGTGGACTTTGGTTTTTACTTGTTTACCTTGTAAGATGCACGGTGTTTGTGTCATGCTTTTTTCCTTTTAGATGAAGAGTTACTGAAAGCGATTAAAGTTGCTCTGAACTATGATGTTGCTTTTTGCTTGAAATTGTTCAAAGCAAGTTACTATAATGTTATAGTGGAAAGGCCCTCAGCCTCAGAAATTCATCAGAATATGTTAATAAATAAGTGCAGTTTTTGTACTAATAGTAGCATGCTATATATGTACAGGTATTGTCGCAAAGAGCTGGTTCATCTCTTAGGAAAACCACTTCTGTTAACTTACTTTATTTCAGAGGAAGCTCTTCAGTTAGAGTTTTCTCTTTCTTAAATATTGCACGCTATTCAAGTTGTTCCGGAGAGGAGTTTTATTCTTCTTCAAAGAGAAGATCTCGAGGACCTGTTATGGCTGCAAAGAAAGCATCTCAAGGTCAGGTTCATCATATATTTTCTTTAATGGGAGACGTTAATGAGTTAATCAGACTGTGGCTGTTAACTTATTTTTCTGTTCACTGATCTCTTTCCTTTTCTCTCCCCCATCCCAACCCCCATGACAATGGCACATACACAAATGTGCATTCGTGATCATACACTTTTTCTGCAATCATCCAGGTCAAAAGGAAGATGAAGGAAGGTACAAGCATACTGTTGATTTGCCAAAGACAACATTCGGCATGAGGGCTAATGCTTTGGTGAGGGAACCTGAGATTCAAAAACTGTGGGATGACCATCAAGTGTTCAAGAGAGTTGTTGATAAAAATGATGGGGTAGGTTTACCATTCACTTATTCCTGTGTTTTATATATATGGACTTGTCATCTTAGATTTAGTTACTTTTTCAGGGAAATTTTGTCCTTCATGACGGCCCTCCATATGCCAATGGTGATCTACACATGGGTCATGCATTAAATAAGATATTAAAGGATATAATTAACCGTTATAAGGTAGGTATTCTGGCTTCTTTACCTTGGAAATCTAGTTTGTTGCCCTTGAATTTAGATTTATCGGTGCTTTTTCTCTATTGTGGGGTGCACAAGATCGGAAGAGCAATAAAAACAAGGAATTTGAGTTTGTTAGCCATTGTGATCTAAATGCTTTTTATTGTGATTGCTGAATTTGATTGAAAATACAATGTCAAACAAGACAAAGTTTTGACTGAGAATCTGTCACGTGTTGTTTGCAATCACAAAAGCAGTTAGAGATCTGTGTTGTGATTCCGCTTGCTTTTAGTCACAAACATTATGCCAATTTGTGCCTGAAACTCAAACTCAATTATGCTCATTCCAGCAAAAATAATGGAAAAGATAAGGAACTTGAAACTCAAACTCAATTAAATTGATAAGTTGCTGTAGTAATATCTCTGAATGAGAACTTATTTATTGTTATAGAACACTCTTGCTTCAACTCTCTGCCTGATCTACTTTTCTGAGGCAGTTTAAATTGTCTATTGTCTAGATCTAGTGATTTAATTATGGCTTTATTTATGGAGCATGGTACTTTAAATTTGTTTCAAATTCTGTTAATAAAGTCTTCAAGTTTCTGTATCCTTAGCATCTGTCTAACCAAGATAGTTTTGTTTAGTATTGGCCCAAACTATTGACTATCAGATCATAAACACATTTTTTGCTGCAGTGATGGCATCGTATCATCGATATTTGCTATAATTTATTTTGATCTTTCCCTATTATATTTTCTTTTCAAGTACCTTATTTTTTTTTCTTTCTTATAAATTCAAATCAAACAGTCATCATCCGCTTTTACTTTGTTATTTATTTGGACAGCTTCTTCAAAATTATAAAGTTCATTTTGTGCCGGGTTGGGATTGTCATGGCCTGCCAATTGAGTTGAAAGGCAAGTATCACTAAGGTTGCTGCTTCTGTTTATTAAGATGTTAAAGTGATCCTTATTCAAATGCTACTGAAAAAGGTGCACCTAGAAATTTGAGATGTATAAAATTTGGAATTGTTATTGATAATGAATCTATATATCTAGAGTTTTCACTTAGGCAAGTTTAGTTGAGTTCGGGTTGAGTTGTTTCAGGCTCTAGTAAATTCTATTTAAAGTGAATATAGGTTTAGGTCATTTTTTATTCAAGTTGTTTTAGGTTGAAGTCATTTCGGGTTCAATTCTTGGGTCACGGGTCAATTGTGTTCATTTTGTTGACTTTTAATATCAGCGCAGATTGGTTTTGGACAAATTATTCAAATCAAGTTCAAATTTATCAATAGTAATTAAGTTATTTAAGTGAACTAGGGGCATGTGGACATGCCACATACTTTCAATATCTTTTTTTAATTTTTAGTATCATAAAGATAATTTTTCTTTTCTTAAACATAACTGTCAATGAATTATGTAAAATTAAGATCATAACAAGTGCATTAAATGCAAATTGCTATTATACTCCATTATGCATGTTTATGTCATAGAAAAGATTAACAATATGCTCCTGGTAAAAAAGTATTAATGATTTTTTAGGGATTGATATTTAATTTAGTTTTCAATTTTCATGGCTTGATTATTATTTTTGTTAAGACTTGTATGTTTCGGCTTACACAATCAAACATGACTCCAAAAGTTTGAATGGTGTTAATTATTAGTTTTTAATTTATAAAGTAGAATTTTATTTAAGAGGTACAAAAATAAAAAAAACCATCTAAAAGACATGGAAAGAACCATGAACATTGTTTGCTTTAAAATATAGTTAATCTTTTTAATAGATAATATATGCTATTTTATTTTTTTTCACTAAACTGTAATCTTTATGGACTACTTTTTTATGATATATGTTATTTTGTTAAGTTAAAAAATTGTTATAGTGATAAATTTTCTTTTCAAAATTTGAATTATTATTATGGAAGATAATAATCAAAGTTATATGTTCTTAATATAATATCTTATATTTAATTTTTTTAAAACATTAATTTTTTTTAAATGTTAAAAATTATACTTCATTAAAATTTGGGGTCAAGTTAGGTGGGTTTTGGTTTATTTTTCTGGGTCAAATTGGGTTGGGGCGGGTATTTCTGGTTTGGGTCAACTTTGCATGCTCTCTTTCTCTCTCTCTCTCTCTCTATGTGTGTGTGTGTGTGTGTGTGTATCTTTTATAGTAAATATTAAATGTTATTTTTCAATAATAGATAAATTGGCCATAATGGCCTTTTGCCAGTCGTGTTTTTGGTCTAGGTCCAATAATGGAATATGTCTCATTCATGACAACTTCATAGCAGGGTCATTCATACCTGACTTATGAGGAAGCTCAAAATCTTCCCAGTTGAAATTCTATGTTGACTATATTACTTCTAATTGTAACAGTTCTTCAATCATTGGATCAAGATGCCAGAAAGGATCTAACACCATTGAAATTGAGAGTGAAGGCTGCCAAATTTGCCAAAGCAACTGTCAAAACTCAAATGTCATCATTTCAGGTGTTAACCAGTTTGGCTTGTTTTAGTTGATTCATGTTATCAATGAATCACTGATTTTTTAATGAACTTACATTTTAAAGCTTTTCATGGTTAATAGTGACATTGATGATATATTTATTTGTTTTTCCATTTATTAATGTTGGTAATAGATGACTAAAATTTGCAATTGAGTAGTTTGAATTTTAAATTTTTGCAGCGCTTTGGAGTTTGGGCAGACTGGAATAATCCCTATCTAACATTAGATCCAAAATATGAAGCTGCCCAGGTATCTGGTACAGTCTTTCGTCGTTTTACTTACCAGTGCCTAATTAGAGCATAAATCATAAACATGCAAAATTTGTGTGCTGCAATAAGATTTACAAATTAAGTCAAAACTTGGTAAGAGGATGGAAATTTCCTTTTTCTTTGCATATTTTGCTAAAAAGAAGGGGAAGAAGGAAGAAAAGTGGGTCATTGAGACCAAGGAGAGTTGCTATGAATTATAAAGAAAAATAATTCTAAAATATTACCTTCCTATGATTTCTTTCCAACATTAGAGTTAACTGTTGTTTCTCTTCTTTTAGACCTTTAAATTATATCCCACTCTTTCTTTTACTGATCTAGCATGAGAAAATGGGTAATTCAAGTTCTGATTCTAGCCACATGCCCTGATAAGATGCCTTTTGGGTACCCTTATAAAATCTCTAATGAAAGTGGTGTATTATTAACTAAGTATTTGTTTTTTCTTGTATCTACATCTGCCAGATTGAAGTGTTTGGCGAGATGGCACTTAAAGGTCATATATATAGGGGTAGGAAACCAGTTCATTGGAGTCCATCGTCACGTACAGCACTTGCAGAGGCTGAATTGGAGGTAAAAAATCTATTTTCCTAGTGTGCCCCCCCCCCCCCAAAAAAAAAAAAAAAAAAACAAAGAAACATAAAAAATAACCCTACAAAAAAGAAAGAAGAGAAAACTAGAAAAGAGAAATAAGGAAACTGTGGCAGTATAAGCATGTCATTCTGAATCACATAATTTGGTATTACTTTTATGTTTTATGCTGGATTGTATCCAAAGAGATCCATTGTAGTTAGAGACTAGTCACTGTACTTAAACAAGTCTGCTACATTGTGGTTTCCCTTGCTGTTTCACTATGGAGATCTAGGAACAGCAAGTATAGTTGGCATGTTGTTGGATTTTTTTTTCTGGCACATTAAAAAATAGAGAAAAGGACCCAAAAAAAATTAAATATGAAAAAATATATTTAATTCTCAGCTTTAATTGTTTCTGTTTATAATTACCATCTGGGTGCCAGCCAAGCATAACTCTGCATAAGTAATAAGGGTTAATGTTGCTTATCCAAAAGGAAACAAAAAAGAGTACTGTCCTGTTATGCTGCATCACACTCATCATAATAGCTATAGACTAATAGTATGTGAAAAGAGTTATATATGCTTATTTGGATGGAACAAAAGTTGGAGGGTTGAATATCATATTTATGTAAAAGAGTTATCCCTTTTTTCTTTCTTATTACTATTTTTAAAACTATTGTTGTAATGATTTATGACTCTTCTTTCAGTACTGACCTTTATTCTTGTTTCCTCATGCATTTCTTCTAGGATTGCTATGTTTCTAATTTTCTCATTTGTGTGCTAATGCAGTATCCAGAGGGTCATGTTTCAAGAAGCATATATGCTCTTTTTAGAATGGTCAGTACACCTTCAATTAAAGATAGCTTATTGGAAGAATTCTTTCCAGATATATGCCTAGCAATATGGACTACAACTCCGTGGACTGTTCCAGCCAATGCTGGTATGTCTTCTTTGAGTTTGCCCTGCATTTGCCCATATCACTGTCATACTTGTCCTTTTCAGCTTGTTAGACATGCATCTTACAGAAGTGTTGCATCTTTTCTTTAAGTTGGAATGGTGGTCTGTATGACAATTATGGCACTTTTGGATCCTTTTTAAAACTTGAGCAGGCATCTTATTTTTGGCCTTTTGGTAGTCTTTTGTCAGCATTGAAAAGGTTCAAAGAGAGATTTTGGTACAAATATCCTATTAGGAAAATAAGCTTATAACCTATCTACTTTTGGTTCTTGATGCTATGTTTTGTATAGCGAATGGCCGATTAACCTTTTTAAATTTTCAATCAAACTAACATTACCTGTAAATAGCTGTGTAAATAGATAATTATTGACAAAACCTTAAGGTTTTAGTCACCTTTGATGAGATGAAAGGTTTCAATCTCCCTTTGATGAGCTGAACTATCAATCTCAAACACATGGTCATAACATTGAATCTGAACTCAACCGAACTCAATTTGACCAGAAAAAATCAACAACTTGAACCGGAAAATGACCTAAATTCAAGTGTCAAACTTGAATGTTAAACCCAAAATCACCTGACCTGAAAATCCCACTGGCAAACCTGAACTAAACCAATCCAAAACTGACTTGAACCTGAAATTTTCAAAACCTGACTTGACCTGATCCAGATTGGTCCAACTTGAAACCAACCCTACTCGCCAAATTGACAGGTCTATATAGGTCTTGTGTCACCAGGTATGTGGGTTTAGTGTTACATTATTGTTGTTCAGCCTTGATATGACTTTATCTCTATCAATATCTGATGCTACTAGAAATTTCATGTTATTTTTAATCTTCATGTGTTTGATTATCCACATCAAAAGACCAGATTTCTTTAAAAATAATTGGTGTAAAAAAGAAATATGTATAAATATACACATAAGAAAATATGTTAATTGGTTTTAAAAATTATATATTAATCGTGACCGGGTGGATGCATACCATGGTACTTTCTTGTATAGGTATTTAAGTTATATATTGAATTCTAGTGTCTAGTGATCACGGAAGTAGTTTCTATATATGCAAAATCATTATAGGTATATCTAAATTTCAAATTATGAGTCACAGATATGATAAGGGTAAGATACAGGCGATCTTAATGAAGGTATACTTCTCTTTTCTTTTTCAATTTTATGGTTATTGCTTTACGTTTAACTTGTGAAAGGTCACCGTGTTACTAATTTTATTTAATCAAACTATTGTCAAATAAATGTCTATGTTAAGCCAATGGTACTGTAGGAAAACTACCATTGAGTTTGAAGATGCATAAGCAGCTAGTCTATAAACTTTTGCTACTTCGGTTGTTTGAATGTTTGACGCACTAAGCTTACCTGTTCAATTTGTGCCGTCTTGGACGATAAGAAGTATTTTGTTCATTCTGGAGAAAGAATTGACATATCTCTTCTACTTCCTGTCAGCTGTTGCAGTGAATGCCAAGCTTCAATATGCTGTTGTTGAAGCAAAATCATTGTCAGAAGATGCCCACCCATCTGCTGGAAATAAAAAGAAAAGACTTGGAAATATTCTGACGGAACCAAAGATGCCTTTCTTTATAGTGGCATCTGATCTTGTCCCAACATTAGAAGCAAAATGGGGAATTAATCTCATTGTCAAGAAAACACTATTGGGTTCTGATCTTGAAAACTGCAGGTTGAGTTAAAACTGAAACATGTAGTTACTTTTGAGCTAAATAATTCAGTGCATCATTTAACAGTGCATGTTTGGGAAATTAAAAAAATTGTCAATTTGCTGATCATAGATTTTACTTATGGTTTCAGGTATGTTCATCCAATTAACAACATGGAATGTCCTGTTGTCATCGGAGGAGATTACATTACTACAGAATCAGGAACTGGATTGGTTCATACTGCCCCTGGTCATGGTCAGGAGGATTTTGTGACTGGTCTGAAATATGGACTGCCTATATATTCTCCTGTAGATGATGATGGAAAGTTCACCGAGGAAGCTGGGCAGTTTAATGGGCTTGATGTTCTTGGAGATGGTAATGCTGCAGTTGTCAAATACTTGGATGAAAAATTGTCCATTATAATGGAAGAATCATATGGTAGGTTTTTCATTTAAAGCCTATCTTTCTACTTCTATTATTGTTGTTATTATTATTATTTGTGATAATTTTATAAAGGTCTAGTTGTTGTTGGCTGCTATTCTTTTTCTGAGGTGGTGTTAAACAAAAAAGGGTGGCCATGCCAGTAATCACAATCCCTATTCTGTTATGCAGAACATAAGTATCCATATGATTGGCGTACAAAGAAGCCTACTATATTTAGGGCAACTGAACAATGGTTTGCATCAGTGGAAGGCTTTCGTAAGGCTGCTATGGATGCTATTGGCCATGTAAAATGGATTCCTTCTCAGGTATTTGTTTTAATTGGCATTGGAAGTAATCTTTGAGTAGAGAGAAGGAGATTCAAACCTGACTTTTAGCAGCAGATGTATGCACCTTTCATTGAGCCTATGTGAACAATGTGATTGAATATGAATTCTGTGGTATGTCATGTTATCCCACATTGATTAAGATTTAGGTCTTCTGTAGTCTTATATTCAAGTTGAGTCTCTCCACCTTGTTTTCAATTGATTTGATTTTGGATGCTTAACATGAGGTTGTTCACATGTGGGCTCTTGTTGAGCTACCCGTGAGCAATCGTGTTAATCGGTGTCACCTCATGTCTGTTAAGTCTTTGGTTTCTTGTCTTATATTCAAGTTCTGTTTCTCCATATACTGCCAAGTAGTTTTAGGTTGGATGCTTAACAGTATGTAAAGTAATAAAATATATTCAAGCTCATTGGTCATTTGCCTTTCACAACTTAAATTTTAATTTCCTTTCCTCTCATTTTTCTACTCTATCAAGCAATGAATGAAAATAAATTACCTTTTCTTTCTATTTTTCCATCTTTCCATCTCTCCTATCAAGTGCACCAACAGAAAGGACAAAAATATTTTCTTTCCAATTTTCTCTTTCAATCTTTCATCTTTCAAATTTTCTTTCCATTTTACCAAGCAAAGCCTTGATTTTAGTCTTTTGCAAATGGTATCATTTATGTTAACAATTGTATGTTCTGTAAGTGTATGTTTTGAGACTGACATTTTAGGCACAAAATAGAATTTCCTCCATTACTTCCAGCCCCTCTGATTGGTACATATCAAGGCAAATAAGATGGGGCCTCCCTATACCTGGCTTTTATCATGTCACTTCAAGGGAACCTCTTATGAATAAATAAACTATTCATCATATCAGATGTAAGATGTCCTCTAAACCTTACTGCCTTAGTTTATATTTTTCCCTCACTTGAGAACCTTTCAAGGATTCATTAGTGATCTTTGATTTCTTATTTCAGTTCTGGTCCTTTCCGACTGCTATGTAGCAGCCCGGAACCATTGCCCTTGTATGCTACTTTTGAATTCTTCTGGAGTTATTAAGATTTAATGCCACTATATTTTGGTAGTCATTTATTGTGGTAGTGTATTATAGCCCCAAAAGGCAGTGATGCATGGTGGTACATGAGAGTGGAGGCGCTGCTACCTGGAGAAATATTGTGATACAGCATGAGAGGATGAAAAGGCAGATAGCCATCATGATGAGGTTTGGTTTCACTTAGGTTTGTTCACTGAAGGGTAAATGTTCACCTGCTTTGCTGCTTTTGAGAAATAGATTAGAATGTAGAAGTTGCTTGGTCTTGCTTGAGCATCATCGAAATGTTGTAGGCTGCCTCTGTCATTTTTATTAAATTCTTATGGTTGTGTTACAAATTCTCCAGATAATTGTGCATCAACTTGATTATTTTAAAATTAGAACCTTTACTTTTCTTTTCTTATTTTCTTTATTTTTTATTGTTCATTTGGGTTGAGCATTGGAAGGGGATTGTGGTACCTCAGGACGGCTGGTTAGATGAAATTCTTTGGCGTAGAGTTTTAGCAAAGCTTTCCT
>JBBHDX010000090.1:0-11956 GCA_039519145.1 Kokia cookei
GTTATGTAGCTTACTTGGTTCAGTTACGTATTGCTAAAAGGTGAGGTGCCACAGGCAATTCCTTACTTGGAGAATGCAGTAGAGAAATTGAAAGACAGCTTTGGCTCCAGGCATTTTGGGGTTGGGTATATTTACAACAATTTAGGGGCAGCATATTTGGAATTAGATAGCCCTCAGTCAGCGGCACAAATCTTTGCAGTTGCAAAGGACATATTGGATGTCTCTCTTGGTCCTCATCATGCAGATTCAATCGAAACTTGCAGAATCTTTCTAAAGCGTATAGTGCAATGGGAAGGTAGAATGTTCTTTTAGTCTCTATGCATCTTGCCTTTACTAGTTCAATATCTTGCTTTTAATGGTGCCCGGTCATGAGAGATAGCCTGGTGCCATGCTGAAGTGAAACCTGTTCATGGCTGAGAGAGAAAATTGCATTTCAAAGTGGTATAGGTGATAGTCCAAGGGTCAATAATGGAAGTACCACTTTGAAGAATCTAAAATTTGATGTTTCTTATCAAAACTTTCATGCATGTTACACTGATACATCTAGATGGACAAACATATGCCTTGCCTGCAACTATACATTCTCATGGTAACATAATTGTAATTACAATCAGTTACGTATTGCTGTGTATTAAGCCTTTAGGGTTAAATTCAGATTGGAAGAATTCATTTTCTTCGATGTTGCAGTTACACCCTTGCAATTGAATTCCAGCAGCGAGTAATTGATGCCTGGGAAGGCCATGGACCAAGTGCAGAAGAAGAATTCCGAGAAGCTCGGCATGCTCTCGAAGAGTTAAAGACAAAAGCCCGTGGTACATCCACTAACCGAGTTCCTACAAAGGCCTTGCCTTTGCCACAACATAGTCTTGCTTCAAGAAATTTGCAACCCAGTATTCCTCTTACCCAGAATTCAGCCAGCTCTATACGGTAGACTTGGAGAATTGATAGCTTTTGCTCTGCTATCACATTTCACAATCTGAGACATTTGTTTTTATCTTTAATTCTTGTAAATTTCGATATTATTTTGATATGTCATTTATATATGTGCTATTTGCCTCAAGTATGTACTTGCTTATATCAGTTCTTTTCCTTTTTGTCTTACCATAAAGTTCAAGTGTCAGTCATTATCAATGATTCAATTAATGACTATATTATGATTATTTTCGAATAATTGCGGAGTCAGACACCCATCTTTTTGGGATAATCTATATGAATATGCAATGATTTGAAAATAATTAATTGGTTTCTGAAAAGGACTATGCAACTTGATTTTGTCCCTGATATGCATATATTGGATTTTTTCAATCGGCTGAGCATCCTATAAGAACCCTTTATATTGTTACAAATATTTGCATCATAATTATCAAAAACAGATTAAAGGTCTCAAGAACTTGAATATTCAAGAGATGGAGAAGCTTGTTTCAAGCTGGTTCAGTAATAAAACCTTGCCCCAGTCTTACATATTTCCCCCTGAAGCAAGGCCTGGGAACCATGTCATTCCTAGATGCAATACCATTCCGGTAGTTGACCTCAGCAAGGCGTTGGCTCATGACCGAATTGCCATAGTTCAACAGATTCTGAAAGCTAGCCAAGAGTTCGGATTTTTCCAGGTCAGTGCCTTTTTGCTTTACAAAATTACAATTTATTGCAGAAAATATTTTGTCAATGATAAAAAGATGTTCAATCAGTCATCATATTGTTCTTCTTAAAACAGGTTGTTAACCATGGAGTTCCAGAAAACCTGGTAACTGACACCATGAATGTCTTCAAGGAGTTCTTCGAGTTGCCTGCAGAAGACAAGGTCAGCGTCTACTCCAACGATCTAAAAAGGCCTTGCAGGCTTTACACAAGCAGTTCAAACTATGATCACGAAAATGTTCACCTTTGGCGTGACAATCTGAGACACCCTTGTCATCCTTTAGAAGATTGTATCAAAATTTGGCCTCAAAAGCCTACTAGATATAGGTACTAAAACCCTGCACATACATACATGGTTTTTATTCCCCATTTCTCTTACCTTCATTCCATTTCTTATAACCTTTGCAGGGAAATTGTGGCTACATACTCGATTGAGGCAAAGAAACTAGGTCTAAGGATCCTGGAGTTGCTTTCTGAAGGCTTGGGGCTTGGTTCAGGGTTCTTTGGGGATAAACGAAGTGAATCGTCATTGCTATCAGTGAACCATTACCCGCCATGCCCAGATCCAAGCTTGACCCTTGGAGTATCTAGACATTGTGACCCTAACCTTTTAACTATTCTACATCAGGGAGATGTATATGGACTTCAAGTCTTCAAGGATGGGGAATGGATTGGTGTGGAGCCTTTGCATAACGCATTTGTGGTTAACATAGGTCATCAGTTGCAGGTATATCTTAATTAAGTCTAAATAGACCTCTCTCGGCTCGGCCTATGGACATTTTCATGTTGGAGGCTGTTAATTTGGTGCCCCATAGCTTGACCCGATTTGAACTAACTATATGTTGGGTTTGTTTGCACTTCGAATAGATTATCAGTAACAACAAGCTGAAGAGTGCTGAACATAGGGCGGTGACGAACTCGAGAGTTGCTCGAACAACGGCGGCCTTTTTTATTAACCCATCTGATGATTGCGTTATAGAGCCTGATAAATCTCTTATTGACACCGACGAGTCTCCGGCTTACAGGCCTTTCCAGTTCAAAGAGTTTCTGTTTAACTACTCATCCTTGATGGGGAACCCTGAAAAATGCCTGGAACCCTTTGAACTACATGCTTGATTAATGGCTCTGGACCACCTCCACAGCTTCCATAGCTTACCTCTTCTAAACGCAAAACTGTTATTTAATGATTATGGCAAAGACACCTTGCTATGTACTTTGATTGTTTTGGGGAATGTATTGGGTGAAAACCCCCCAAGTATTTTAGGATCAAACATAAATCCCACTGGTTAATCTGTACAATCGTAGTACATGTACGCACATGTATGTATATATTTCTCGGTTATTTGCAGTGCCATGAATGACTCATTTTCCTTCATAGATTCGCATATAGGTAAATCAGTAACACCGTGTTGAAGGGTGCAGAACATTGGGCCGTGATGAACTCAATGCTCAGATATCGGTCCCCTCCCGGTGACAGCATTATAGATCCTGCAAAATCTCTGGTTTTTGTGTTTCATCACAGCTTGTTATTATACATATGCTATTTGCCTCAAGTGTATACTTTGCTTATGTGACAATAATTAATTGATCTAATTCTAACACTTTAGGATCAATTTGTCAATACCTAGAATATTTCTTTTCCTTTCAGTTTTGTCTTATTAATTTGTCTTACCATCAAGGTCAAGTGCCAGTCATGATCAATGATTTAATTAATAAAACATAGACTATATTAGGATTACTTCATAAAAGAAAAGGAATCTATACATATTATTATAATACTATGCAACTTGTTTTTGTTCCGGATATGCATGTATTGGGTTTTTTCAATTGGCTGAGCATCCTAGATGAACCCTTTATATTGTTACAAAAGTTTGCATCATAATTATCAAAAACAGATCAAAGATCTCAAGAACTTGAACATTCAAGAGATGGAGAAGCTTGTTTCAAGCTGGTTCAATAATAAAACCTTGCCCCAGTCTTACATATTTCCCCCTGAAACAGGGCCTGGGAACCATGTCATTCCTAGATGCAATACCATTCCGGTAGTTGACCTAAGCAAGGCGTTGGCTCATGACCGAACCGCTGTAGTTCAACAGATTTTGAAAACTAGCCAAGATTTTGGATTTTTCCAGGTCAACGGCCTTTTTTGCTTTAGAAAATTACAATTTTTTTGCAGTCAAATCATCATATTGTTCTTCTTGAAACAGGAAATTAACCATGGAGTTTCAGAAAACCTAGTAAATGACACCATGAATGTCTTCAAGGAGTTCTTCGAGTTGCCTGCTGAGGACAAGGCCGGCATCTACTCTGAGGATCTGAAAAGGCCTTGCAGGCTTTACACAAGCAGTCCAAACTTTAATAGCGAAAAGGTTCACCTACGGCGTGACAATCTGAGACTCCCTTGTCATCCTTTAGAAGATTGTGTCAAAATTTGGCCTCAAAAGCCAACTAGATATAGGTACTAA
Source organism: Kokia cookei (assembly GCA_039519145.1). Classification (NCBI taxonomy): domain Eukaryota; kingdom Viridiplantae; phylum Streptophyta; class Magnoliopsida; order Malvales; family Malvaceae; genus Kokia; species Kokia cookei. The sequence goes on from JBBHDX010000090.1 coordinate 4,104, forward strand.
AATCCTGAACTTACATACATGGTTTTTATTCCTCATTTCTCTTACCTTCATTCCATTTCTTATAACCTTTGCAGGGACATTGTGGCTACATACTCGATTGAGGCAAAGAAACTAGGTTTAAGGATCCTGGAGTTGCTTTCTGAAGGCTTGGGGCTTGGTTCAGGGTTCTTTGGGGATAAACTAAGTGAATCAGTTGTACTATCAGTGAACCATTACCCGCCATGCCCGGATCCAAGCTTGACCCTTGGAGTATCTAGACATTGTGACCCTAACCTTTTAAGTATTCTACATTAGGGAGATGTATATGGACTTCAAGTCTTCAAGGATGGGGAATGGATTGGTGTGGAGCCTTTGCATAACGCATTTGTGGTTAACATGGGTCATCAGTTGCAGGTATATCTTAATTAAGTCTACATAGACCTCTTTCGGCTCGGCCTATGGACATTTTCATGTTGGAGGCTGTTAACTTGGTGCCCCATAGCTTGACCTGATTTGAACTAACTATATGTTGGATTTGTTTGCACTTTGAATAGATTATCGGTAACAACAAGCTGAAGAGTACTGAACATCGGGCGGTGACGAACTCGAGAGTTGCTCGAACGACGGCGGCCTTTTTTATTAACCCATCTGATGATTGCGTTATAGAGCCTGATAAATCTCTAATCAGCACCAATGAGTCTCCAGCTTACAGGCCTTTCCAGTTCAAAGAATTTCTGCTTAACTACTTACGCTTGATGGGGAACCCTGAAAAATGCCTGGAACCTTTTGAACTATATGCTTGATTAAGGGCTCTGGACCACCTCCACAGCTTCCATAGCTTACCTCTTGTAAACTCAAACTGTTATTAAATGATTATGGCAAAGACACCTTGCTATGTACTTTGATTGTTTTGGGGAATGTATTGGGTGAAAACTGTTGGTGTTATGATCAGCAAGCAACAAACTTAGCTGAAGCTTGAGCAGCAAGCACGGTGACTTGCAGAAGAAACAAAGCAAGAAAACAAACAGAAAAGAAAGCAAAGCTAAGAATGATGGAGTTTATGGAAGGAAACTTGATTGTATTTCATTCAAAATGAACAATGGCATAATGCCAATACAAATACAAGTTGTTGGCAGTCATTACAAATCAAAGATTACCTAAACTTTCACCTAACACCACTAAATACATAGAAACTTGTTGAATTAACTTGTATTTTTCAGTCAATCAACACCTAATTACATCACAAAATATTACCTAACTTAGTTCAAAAAGAACTAGATTACATTGCACTAACTGATAGTTACAACAACAAAAAAAACATCTCAATCTTCACATGCAATAACACCTTCAGCATGGTTCGACTGCATGGCATGTCTGCTACTGCTTTTGTTGCTGCATGTGTTGCATGGGCTGCATGGAAGGCCATCTTCTAACACTCCTCCTTGGACTCCATGCTGCAAACTCCTATTAGATCTCTCAATTTACAAAACCTTGACTTGTTGAGAGCTTTAGTTAAGATATCAGCAGCTTGATCTTCTGAATTGCAATGAATCAATTCAACTTCTTGAGCTTGCTCCATTTCTCGAACAACATGAAGCTTTATGCTGAAATGCTTGGTTCTTCCATGGAAAACAGGATTTTTTGCAATTGCAACAGCTGATTTGTTGTCACAATAGATCTTTGTTGCACCACTTTGATTGAGGTTTAAATCAACCAAGATTTTCCTAAGCCATATGGCTTGATTAACAGCAGCAGCAGCAGCAACATATTCAGCTTCTGCTGTTGATTGTGCTACCAGACTTTGCTTCTTCGAGCTCCAGCAAAACATGGCTGAACCAAGAGTAAAAGCATAACCAGAAGTGCTTTTCATATCATCCATTGAACCAGCCCAGTCACTGTCAGTATAGCCAACCAATTTCAAATTTTCAGCCTTGCTAAACAACATGCCATAGCTCAAGGTGCCTTTGATGTATCTGAGGACTCTCTTGGCAGCTTTGAAATGACTTTCATTGCAACAATGCATGAATCTTGAGAGTAAACTCACAGCATACATTATATCTGGCCTAGTAGCTGTCAAGTATAACAAACAACCAACTAGACTTCTATAGGTTGATTCACATACCTTCTCAAAAGCACCTTGGCTCGATAGCTTTTCTCCAACAGCAACTGGTGTGCTTGTTGCTTTACAGTTCTCCATTGAGAATTTGTTTAAAATCTTCATAGCAAAAGTTTTCTGACTTAGATAAATTCCTTCCTGTCTTTGTGTCACTTCCATTCCTAGGAAGTAGGTCATCAGCCCCAAGTCAGACATCTCAAACATTTGTTTCATTTTGGTCTTGAAATCAACCAGCATTGCTTGATCTCCTCCTGTCACCAATAGGTCATCAACATAGAGGGACACAATGAGCTGTGTTTGCAGTCCTTCCTTCTTGACATACAGTGTAGGCTCACTGATGCTCCTCTCGAATCCCAAACTGATCAAGTAGCTATCAATTCTGCTATACCAGGCTCTTGGAGCTTGTTTCAAGCCATACAAGGCTTTGTTCAACTTGTACACCATATCTTCCTTGCCAGCCACCTTGAAGCCTTGAGGTTGGTCAACATAAATCTCTTCTTCAAGGAAGCCATTGAGAAAGGCTGACTTCACATCAAGCTGGTGGATTTTCCACTTCATTTGAGCTGCTAAGGCAACTAGCAGCCTTATGGTGTCAAGCCTGGCCACTGGTGCAAAGGTCTCCATGTAGTCCACACCATACTTCTGGCTGAACCCTTTGACAACTAGCCTAGCTTTCAGCTTGTTCAAGCTCCCATCAGCATTTTGCTTGGCTCGATAGACCCATTTGACACCAATGATCTTCCTGTTGGCAGGTTTCTGAACCAGCTCCCATGTTTGGTTCTTCTCAATCATGTTGATTTCATCAACCATGGCTTGCTTCCAGCCTTGGTGAGCTTCAGCTTCTTCAAAGCAGCTTGGCTCTACTATGGCTACTTGAGCTCTTTCATAAATCTCAGCCAATGGTCTTGTGCCCCTGACTGGTACATCATCAATGTCCATTTCTGGACCATCTTGATCAGGTTCAACTTGATCTGTTGCAAGTTCTTCAGAAGTAGCCTCTGGTTCATTCTTCTCCCAGTTCCAGCATGCTTTTTCATCAAAGACCACATCTCTGCTCACTAGAACTTTGTTTGTTGAGGGATCCAAGATTCTATAGCCCTTTTTGATTGAGCTATAGCCTACCAGTATGCCTGCTTGAGCTCTCTTATCCAGTTTGCCTCTTTTCACAGCTGGAACTTGTGCATAACATAGGCAACCAAAGGTTCTCAGATGAGCCAGTGATGGCTTGAACCCGAACCAAGCTTCAAATGGAGTCTTGTGAGCCAAAGCCTTTGTTGGAAGCCTATTTTGAAGATAGACAGCAGTGTTTACTGCTTCAGCCCACATGGTTTTGGGCATATTCTTCTCAAACAGAAGGCACCTGGCCATATCCATCAAGCTTCTATTCTTTCTTTCACTCACCCCATTCTGTTGAGGTGTATAGACATTGGTCAGCTGATGTTTGATGCCAGCATCATCACAAATAGCTTGAAACTGAGCTGAGGTGTACTCAGTTCCATTATCTGACCTTATGGTCTTGAGCTTGCAACCTGTTTCAGTTTCTACAGCAGCTTTGAACTTCAAGAACACTTGAGCCACTTCTGATTTGTGCTTTAAGAAATAAATCCAACAAAATCTTGAATAATCATCAATGAACAGAATGAAGTACCTGTTTCCACTGAGTGATTCAGTCTTCATGGGACCACACACATCAGTGTGCACAAGTTGAAGCTTTTCTGAGGCTCTCCAGGCTTGTTCGAGGGAAATGGTTGCCTGGCTTGTTTTCCAAGCTGACATACTTCACAAACATCATCTTTTTCAACTGAGTTGGTGAAGTTTTCAACCAGATCTTCATTGATATAGCTGGCCATCATCTGAAGTTGGCATGACCAAGCCTTTGGTGCCAAAGCTTGGATTCATTAGAGGAGGCAGTGTAGGCTGAGTTTGAGTCATTTGTCCAGTTAACATCAAAGCATTTATCAGTCATAGTGACTGACATGAGCTTGATCCATTTGGATCAGTAATTTGGCACTCCTTGCCCTTGAACACAACTGTATAGCCCTTGTCTAGCAACTGAGCTATGCTGAGCAGGTTTCTGTCAATTTCAGGCACAAGCAACACATTTGAAATTAGCTTGTTACCTGTAGGAGTGTATATCAACACATCACCTTTGCCTTCAGCCTTGATAAACTGACCATTTCCAACTTTAACCTTGGTTTTGAAGCTTCTGTCAATTGTCTTGAAGATGGTTGCATCTGGTGACATGTGGTTGGTGCAGCCACTGTCCAGGAGCCATCCTTTGGTAGCCTTTTCTTTTGCAGCTGAGCATGACACTGCAAAGACTTGTTCTTCATGGTCACTGCCTTCTTCAGCTACTCGAGCCTCAGCCTTTGGCTGTTGATGTTGAGCCTGCCTTGGTTTGCCTTTGTTTTTGCAAACCTTTTCAACATGGCCCTTCTTCTTGCAGTGTTGGCTACTGGCATCTGGCCTGAACCAGCATTTTGCTTCTGGATGACCTGGTCTTTTGCAAAATCTGCAAAGTTGGTCCCCTCTTCTTGCAGCATCAGGCTTAGGCCTGTTTTTCCAAGTCTTCTTGCCTTTGTAGGCAGTGGTGCTCGAGGAAGGCTTGGTTTTGGCTTGGAAAGCACCTTCTTGGTGCTCCTCCAGTCTGCTGGCTCTCCTTTGCTCCTGAGCATAAAGAGCATTGATCAGCTCAGTTAAGGAGATGCTGGCCAGGTCCCTTGAGTCCTCGAGGGAGGATATTTTTGCCTCATACCTCTCAGGTAAGGTTGAGAGCACTTTCTCCACTATTCTTGCTTCACTAAATTGCTCTCCAAGGAGCCTTATGCTGTTTACCACAGCCATGATTCTGTCTGAGTACTGCTTCACAGTCTCTTCTTCTTTCATCTTCAAATTCTCGAAATCCCTTCTCAAGTTCAACAGCTGCTGCTGCCTTGTTCTTTCAGTGCCTTGGAACTCCTCCTTGAGCTTGTCCCAGGCCTGCTTTGGTGTCTCACAGGCCATGATCCTTGTGAAGATCACATCAGACACACAGTTTTGAATGCATGACATGGCCTTGTGCCTCTTGGTCCTCTCATCAGCATGCTGCCTTATCTGAGCCACTGTTGGGTTGGCTCGAAGAGGTGCTGGCTCAACATCTGAGTTGACCACCTCCCATAGATCAAATGCCTGCAGGTAAGTCTTCATTTTGACCACCCATATGTGAAAGCCTTCTCCATTGAAGACTGGTGGTGCAGCTGGTGAAAAGCCTGATGAAGCCATGGTTTGAACAGGTCCACTAAGACAAAAGCTCTAGATACCAATTGTTGGGGTTATGAACAGCAAGCAACAAACTTAGCTGAAGCTTGAGCAGCAAGCTCGGTGACTTGCAGAAGAAACAAAGCAAGAAAACAAACAGAAAAGAAAGCAAAGCTAAGAATAATGGAGCATATGGAAGAAAACTTGATTGTATTTCATTCAAAATGAACAATGGCATAATGCCAATACAAATACAAGTTGATGGCAGTCATTACAAATCAAAGATTACCTAAACTTTCACCTAATACCACTAAATACATAGAAACTTGTAAAATTAACTTGTACACATAGCATTGCTGATTTTTCACTCAATCAACACCTAATTACATCACAAAATATTACCTAACATAGTTCAAAATGAACTAAATTACATTACATTAACTAAAAGTTACAAAATAAACAAAACATCTCAAGCTGCACATGCAATAACAGCTTCTGCATGGCTCGACTGCATGGCATGTCTGCTACTGCTTTTGTTGCTGCATGTGTTGCATGTGCTGCATGGAAGGCCATCTTCTAACAAAAACCCCCCAAATATTTTAGGATCAAATATAAATCCCACTGGTTAAGCTGTATAATCATAGTACAAGTATATATTCGCACATGTATGTATATATTTCTGGGTTATTTGCAGTGCCATGAATCAATCCTTCAGAGATTCACATATTTGTAAATCAGTAGCATATTGGGCCGTGATGAACTCAATGCTCAGGTATTGGTCCCCTTCCGGTGACAGCATTGTAGATCCTGCAAAATCTCTAGTTTTTGTGTTTCATCACAACTTGTTATTACACATATGCTATTTGCCACAAGTGTATACTTTGCTTATGTGACAATAATTAATTGATCTAATTCTAATATTTTAGGATCAATCTGTAAATACCTAAGATATTCCTTTTCCTTTCAGTTTTGTCTTATTAATTTGTCTTACCATCAAGGTCAAGTGCCAGTCATAATCAATGATTTAATTAATAAAATATTGACTATATTATGATTACTTCGTAAAAAAAGGAACTATAATACTATGCAACTTGTTTTTTTCCCTGATATGCATATATTGGATTTTTTCAATTGGCTGAGCATTGTAGATGAACCCTTTATATTGTTACGAAAGTTTGCATCATAATTATCAAAAACAGATCAAAGATCTCAAGAACTTGAACATTCAAGAGATGGAGAAGCTTGTTTCAAGCTGGTTCAATAATAAAACCTTGCCCCAGTCTTACATATTTCCCCCTGAAACAAGGCCTGGGAACCACGTCATTCCTAGATGCAATACCATTCCGGTAGTTGACCTCAGCAAGGCGTTGGCTCATGAACGAACTGCTGTAGTTCAACAGATTTTGGAAGCTAGCCAAGAGTTCGGATTTTTCCAGGTAAATGGCCTTTTTTGCTTTAGAAAATTACAATTTTTTTGCAGTCAAATCATCATATTGTTCTTCTTGAAACAGGTAATTAACCATGGAGTTTCAGAAAACCTGGTTAATGACACCATGAATGTCTTCAAGGAGTTCTTCGAGTTGCCTGCTGAGGACAAGGTCGGAATCTACTCTGAGGATCTGAAAAGGCCTTGCAGGCTTTACACAAGCAGTCCCAACTTTAATCGCGAAAAGGTTCACCTATGGCGTGACAGTTTGAGACAGCCTTGTCATCCTTTAAAAGAATGCATCAAAATTTGGCCTCAAAAGCCAACTAGATATAGGTACTAAAAACCCTGCACTTACATACATGATTGTCATTTCCTCACTTCTCTTGACCTTCATTCCATTGCTTATAACCTTTGCAGGGAAATTGTGGCTGCATATTCAATTGAGGCAAAGAAACTGGGTTTAAGGATCCTGGAGTTGCTTTCTGAAGGCTTGGGGCTTGGTTCAGGGTTCTTTGGGAATAAACTAAGTGAATCAACTGTACTATCATTGAACCATTACCCGCCATGCCCGGATCCAAGCTTGACCCTTGGAGTAGCTAAACATTGCGACCCTAACCTGTTAACTATTTTACTTCAGGGAGATGTGTATGGGCTCCAAGTCCTCAAAGATGGGGAATGGATTGGTGTTGAGCCTTTGCATAATGCATTTGTGGTTAACAGGTGACTTCAGTTGGAGGTACATATCTTTCCTTCCTTAAATATATCAAACTAGACTTGTCTCGGTCTTGACTTATGTTCATGTTGAAGCCTGAACTTGATCCGAACTAACAATATGTTGGATTGGTTTGCACTTTCTGATAGATTATCAGTAACAAAAAGCTGAAGAGTGCTGAACATCGTGCCGTGACAAACTCAAAAGTTGCCCGAACGACAGCCGCCTTCTTTATCAACCCATCTGATGATTGCATTATAGAGCCTGCTAAATCTCTTATTGGCACCGATGAGTCTCCGGTTTACAGGGCTTTCTCCAAGTTCAAAGAGTTTTTGCTCAACAGCAATATCAGAACTGGAACCAGTAAACTTACATAACAC
>JBBHDX010000091.1:0-11912 GCA_039519145.1 Kokia cookei
GTTCTAGGCAGCTCCTTTAACATGTGTTCGTTTTACCCACACTTGAAATATCCCCAGTTAATTTTCGCATTCCCAAGGATGTCTGTGTTCGTGATCTTCATAGAGTGGCCAATTTGTCGATTTGGGTGAACCTCCTTTTTCAGCCTTGATTTTACCCTGTAACACCCCTAACCCGAAACTATCGCTGGAATTGGGTTAAGAGCCGTTACCGATCAATCAAAACATTTCACATCCATTTCACCAAAAAGTCAATCATCAGTCAAACGTATTCAAATATAAACATATAGTCCCGACCTCTCGTAGACCGTAATAAGGGCACTATATGTTTATATTTGAATACGTTTGACTGATGATTGACTTTTTGTTGTGAAATGGATGTGAAATGTTTTGATTGATCGGTAACGGCTCTTAACCCTATTCCAGCGATAGTTTCGGGTTAGGGGTGTTACAGGGTAAAATCAAGGCTGAAAAAGGAGGTTCACCCAAATCGACAAATTGGCCACTCTATGAAGATCACGAACACAGACATCCTTGGGAATGCGAAAATTAACTGGGGATATTTCAAGTGTGGGTACAACGAACACATGATAAGGGACTGCCCAGAATGACAAGAGAGATCGCAAACTCAAAATCCACCCCCACGCTAGTGCGAGCAAGGGTTTACGATCAAGGCCGAGGTAGAGGTAGTGGCAGTGGTACAAGACCAGTTGGACAGCAAAACCTAGTACACACTGTTGCCACTCAAGCTGGGAAAGTAGGGCTCACAAGATTGTATGCTGTTAGGGAACCACAGACCAGGGACAACCGATGTTATCACATTTACCTTCACTTTGCGAACTATTTTATTTTATTTTATTTGGTTGACTCTGGTTCTACACACCCGTCCGTTTTGAGCCAACTGGCCTGTAAAATGGGAATCCCAGTAGGAACAATTGATAAGGGTATAACTATCACTAGTTCGTTTGGTGAGAGTGTTCTAGTCGATAGATTGTATCGTAAGCGCCTCTTGATGGTCCAAGGACATGTCTTCTTTGCTAATTTGATAGAATTAACCTTTTATGGTTTCAACATAATTTTGGGAATGGACTGGCTTATTAACCATAAATCCAAGATAGATTTTGAACTAAAAAGAGTGACGTTACGAATTGATGAAAGGGTGGAAATTGTTATGGTTGGAGAGCGAACCCAATTTTTGTCCAACATGGTCTCGGCAATTAGAGCAGAAAAGATGATAAGGAAAGGCTGTAAAGCCTACCTCACTTATGTAATGGGTTCGTAGGACAAAGCAATAAGGGTTCGCAATATTTGCACTGTAGCGGATTTTCCTTACTATTTCTAGACGAGCTACCTAGTTTACCTCTAGATCGTGAGGCAGAGTTTGTTAGAGTATGCCCAAATACCTATGAGATGGTTATAATTATATGTTCATTTTACCTCGTTATAATATAAGGCATTGCCATGATTATTTCAGTTTCTTTTTTTGTGTATATAAATAATCTGATTAATAATAAAGTCCTAAGAATAATATGATTATTCTTAAAAGGTCCTTAGTCAAGTATTATTGTGGGCTTGGACAATAATAAAAAAATTGATATTGATGTGTAGTTGATTGATGACAAAGTGTTGTCATTGACATAGGGATGTCAAAATCAATATACAAGCATGTGTTAGAGAACAACATATTATGTATGTACCACCATGAGTACGTTTATTGCTGATTATTATGTGATAGTCACAAACATTACTCATAGTGATAACTATGTATATAATCCTCAAACTTGAGATCATCATTGTCCCAACATCGTGAATTGTATATTTTGATGTTGTCAAACGTCTATCGTAACATGTTGAACTATAAAAACTAACTTTGGATATACAACAATCTATGTAGTGGGATATGATTGATCAAAGATAGGATTTATCCCTCCTAGATAATGGGAGAAATATCTTGGGCCACTTGAAGAAGTAAGACTAGAAATGCATGGTCATGCTCAAATAAGCTAATATGAGATATCACACTTATTTGTTTATTGTAGTCTACTCAGAATATCAAGAAATATGATATTGAACTATACAATTGAGACTCTACCATGACTTGTGTCCAATCTAGATTTAAAGGATAAAAGGATATAATACATAAAATGTTTATCGCAGAAAAAGGTTATGTCGAATCACGACTTCTTGTAACTTGGGTAGCAATGATGCATTGCTAGATGCCACTCATTGCTTGTAACATTAGAAATGTTCTAGTATTATTACCAACATTACAACCTACAAGTTCACACCCTATGGTTAAAGCGAACAGACTTCACACCAATAGAATGGGCATATACCTTCCTACATACAACTATGGTAGATTCTTATAATTGGCAGATGAGTATCATGTGGTGGACAGTTTCGCCTAGCAGACAGTTTTGCCTAGTGAATAGTATTGCCTAGTGGACAGTATCGCCCATGGGACAACATTTCCTGGAGAATAGTATCACTTGGCGGACAGTGTTACTTGACGGATACGATTCACAACTGGCTGATGCAATTAGCAACTTCTTTCCAGAGTTAATATTTATAGAATTTAGTATTCTTTTGTAAAGAATATAATTTCAATATCTTCCATGATTTTCTCTGAAAAGTAAAAGGGAATTATTTTGTATTTAATATACATAATATTATTAAAAGGAATAAAATTCTCGTATTATGTAAGTGTGAGTAAGAAAAATCAAACTAGGTCTAGCAGCCAAAAGTTTGGATACTCTTTGAAAAGTTCAAAAGAGTTTTCTATTCGTGATTGACTGGGTGGACTACGTAGAGGCCGAGACACTTTGTTGTGGCTAGAATTGACATCGTGCAAAGGATTTCAACCAACAACGTTATTCACCATTTTCAGTTTTAAAAGGTATATCTTCAACATCTGTGGTTGATGATTGCTGGAATAATTTCTCCACTGCGCTACGGGGCGTACGGCAATCCAACAGAGTTTGGCATTGAATTATACCCTGGTAGTTCGCCAATGTCTAATACACCTTATTGCATGACACCAAAAGAGCTGAAAGAATTGAATATACAACTATGGGAGTTGCTTGACAGTGGTTTGATTCAACCAAGTGTATCACCTTGGGGATCCCCAGTTCTGTTTGTGAAGAAGAAAAATGGTATCTTGAGGATGTGTATCGACTATAGACAGTTAAACAAATCAACCATCAAACACAAGACCCACTGCCATGACTTAATGACCTGTTCGACCAACTACAAGGTGCCACAGTGTTCTCAAAAATAGACTTGCGATTAGGATATTACCAACTTAAAGTGAAGGAGTCAGATGTTTTGAAGACAACATTTAGAACAATGTATGGGCATTATGAATTTCTGGTCATGCCTTTTGGCTTAAATAATGCACTTGATGTGTTCATGGACTTGATGAATCAAGTGTTCCATGAGTATTTGGATCAGTTTATAGTGGTCTTCATAGATGACATTCTGGTGTACTCGCAAACAGAAGAAGAGCATGATGCTTACCTACAAACTGTGTTACAGATTCTATGAGAGAAGCAACTGTTCGTGAAACTCAACAAGTGTGAATTTTGGTTAAATGAGGTGGCATTCTTGGGTCATGTGGTTTCAGCGGAGGGAGTTCGTATAGACTTGAAAAAGACTGAGGCAATTTTATAGTAGAGATAGTCGAAGAGCGTTATTGAAGTGTAAAGCTTTTTGTGTTGGGAAATGTGCTCATATTGTAGTAAACATGTAATTGTTTTCTATTTATTTTAACGATGAATAAATAAATAAATTTAATTTCACATTTCACATTTCACATTTCACTATTATGTCTTTTGTATTTATGTCTTTTATATTTTGCATGCATAGCGAAATTGTCACAAGCAATCTTAGGTCATGTGGTTTTAGCGGAGGGAGTTCGCGTAGACTTGAAAAAGACCGAGGCAATTTTAGAGTAGAGATAATCGAAGAGCGTTATTGAAGTGTAAAGCTTTCTGTGTTGGGAAATGTGCCCATATTGTAGTAAACATGTAACTGTTTTCTATTTATTTGAATGATGAATAAATAAATAAAGTTAATTTCACATTTCACTATTATGTCTTTTGTATTTATGTCTTTTATATTTTGCATGCATAGCGAAATTGTGACAAGCAAATATTAGCTCATTGATTGTCTAAAGTTCAAACTGAAGATAAGTGGCATTGTAAAGAACGTTTACATTGCGAGAAAGACAACTTACTTCAGTAGATAATCTAAATGAGTTCGTAATCCTGTAAAAGAATCAAAGTGAGCATTTGATTCAAATACTGAGAAGGATTATTATGTCGTCTACAATTCCAATTGGGGAGATGGCTAGTCTTGGCTATCGGAGCAATTGACTCCACGAGTAGAGACATAGATGTATTCATTGGTAGAATGATACATTAGACTGGACCCAAGATGAATTAATTCTGAATACGTTTGTGAATTAATTCACTTGTGACGTTCATGGTGTGATTTACCTAAATCTTGAGTTAGTCATTGACCATGCGTATGCAACTCATGTGCTTTGATATAAGTGGAGGCTTATGCTCTAAAGTTGATCGAGCCCATAGCCGGTATGTTGGGTACATGACTTGTGTATGGCATGGCTTTACTAGCAACAGTGGAATTCATAGCTCAATTAAAGAGTTAATGATATCCTCTCATTGGCATTGTGTGGATTGATAAATATAGAACGTGGCCACGGGTTGCTTGTTCTCGAATGAGCAATTTATCACAGTCATTTGTTGATAGTGATCATATTAATCATTAAGAAGACACAATGGTGACAATGAGATAAAATATGATTGTATTGAATGAATAGATTTAACTCAAAGGAATCAAGGATATCATATGAGGGCAACACACACATGACGAGGTCATTGGACAAAGCAGTTGGATGAATTACTTTCGTAAAGAGTATACAATAAGGAGTTTTCAATCATGGTACTTCTTGTGGACTGACTCCATGGTTAAGTAATTGCAAATTATCGGAACGATGCTTCTGAACATAGTTGCAATCACTAGAGCCTAATTGTATATGTCCGATTGGTCCCTCCGCTAGCTAAACAAAAGCTCGATCAGACTACATTTGAATCAGAAAAAAATTCTACGACTTTGGGAATAAGTTAATTGAGTTGATTTATTCGATGTGGAATTAAATTAGGTGGTCATAAGAATTGTTCAACTAGAGAATTTGTGTAACACCCCTAACCCGTATTCATCGCCGGAATAGGGTTACGGAGCATTACCGGACTTATTACACAAATAAACATACATTTCTCATACATTTTTCATATCCAAATAAAAATCATTCACAATCAATCACATTGTCCCTAATACGAGCCTACGAGGCCCAAAACATGCATTAGAAGTGGTTCGGGACTAAACCGATAACTCAGGAAATTTTTGGAAAACTTAGAAAATTTTTCAAAATACAGGGGACACACGCCCGTGTGGCCCGGCCGTGTGTCTCACACGGCCAAAGACACGCCCGTGTCACAGGCCGTGTGGACATTCGAAATGGGATCACATGGCCGTGTCCCAGCCCGTGTCCGACCCCGTGTAACTCTCTGACTTGGGTCACACGGCCAACACACACGCCCGTGTGACTAGCCCGTGTGCCCTTCGAAATGGCCACACACGCCCGTGTGCCAGGCCGTGTGCTAGGCCGTGCCAAACCTGTAGGGTATACTGACTTATGCCACACGGCCAAGTCACACGCCCGTGTGCTGGGCCGTGTGGAGCATACTGACTTGATTTCTAATTAAACACCAGGGGACACACGGCCGTGTCACCTGACCGTGTGTCACACACGGCTGAGACACACGCCCGTGTCTCTGCCCGTGTGGACAAAAATAGGCTATTTACCAAGCCATCTTTCTCACCCAAATTTGCATTCACCTACACAAACCAAATGGCATATAACATGGCATAAATAGGCATTCAAACCAATCTCAACCAAGTCTAATTCATGCTATTTCCATACCAAGAACTATAATGCTCATAACATCATGACTTACCTATTCAAAACATACCAATTTCACATTCACAAAATCACCTAATGGTCACTTTCAATTATGCATCACTTTACCTAAAGTCACTGTAACATCCTTAAATCGGGGTCTCTGCATTTTGTATGTGTTTGCATGTGATGATATGCCTACTGTGCTAGTTTAGCATGTTTTGGGGTCTAGGCATGACCTCGGGTTAGGCCTGAGTCATGGCCAAAATTTTTGTTTTAGTGCTTAGGAAGAGGAAGCTAAGGAGAGTTAGGGGTTAAAAGAAATTATTGGAGGGTTGAGACACAAATAACCTAGTGGCAAAGTGGCAAAGGAGGCGCCACTAAGGTGCCAGGAAGGTGACGCCACATGCAGGGAAGGAGTGCTTGGGTTCGAGCAGCAGAAATTTCACTTTCTGCTTATTATTCTTTTTCACGCCAGAAGCAGGGAAGTGGTGTGCTCAGGATGGACTCTGGAAGATAAGGATGGAAGGGGTCAAACAGATTTGAACTGATGGAGGGGAGGAAATTTAGGAGTTTGACTCTATTCAAACTCATTTGAAGGAGTTGGCCGAATTATGGACTTTGGGGAAGGAGGTGTAATCGGTTTTGGGTGCTTTGAGGGTGGCCGAATGTCAATGGGAGCTAACTAGAGTTCGGCTAGCTTAGAAGGCTTCTTTATTTTTTTGTTTAGTGTCAAAACCGAAACCCCTCTTGCTTTTTTCCTCATTTTGGTTTTCTCTTTCGGCAACTTGGGCATTTGGCCGAACCAATTTTGCAACTCCCTTTGAAGAGCCGAAACTCAATTCTCTTCTTTTCTTTTCTTTTCGGTTCACTCATTGTTAGCCTACCTTGCCGAATCCACCTTAGTTCACTTCTTTCTTCCTATTTTGCTCAAAGCCGAAACCAACTCTTTCCACTTCATCTTTTCTTTCTTTCAAATCTCCTTGTGCCGAAATCTCTTCCATTCTCCTTTGCCGAATCCCTTCATTCCCATTCCATTTTCTTCTCCATCTCTACCATCTTCAAAAGCCGAAACCTTGTTGAGTTCTCTCCTCTCTTCTATCAAGTATTTGGCCGAATACCCTTAGCCTTATTTTCTTCTCTTCTCACGTGATCTAATCTCCATTGAAGTGCCGAATCTATCTCTTTCTTTTGAGTCATAGCCGAATCTCCTGGTAAGTAACTTCTTCTTCTCTTCTTGATCGATTTGGGTAATGCCGAAACCCCACTTCCCTTCTATCTTCCCTTTCATTATAGATTCACATATATTAAACTCTATTCTTGTTCTATATTGGTAGCCGAAACCCCTAACATCACATAGGGTGTGCCGAACTTTGGTGGTTCTTGTAGCCGAATACAGTGGATCTTCGGGATTTGGTTGCCGATCTAGGTAAGGGTTCTAGCGTTTCGGATCTGTTTCTTATTCTTTCAAAAGCCGAAGGCTAATCATTTTTTTGTGTGCTAGTGCTTGGCCGATTGCAAGGGAGGTTCATCACATAGCTTCGGGATTTGGTTGGAAACCAAATCGGCATTAAGGTAAGGTGCTACCTTCATGCGACATATCCTTCGGGATTTTGTGATTAAGCCGAATAGGCTTTGTTTCTAAAAGTATAGTGTTGACCGATTGTAGGAAAGGGGAAGGCAAACGTTTCGGGATCTCGTTAGTTTCGCGTAGTTTCGGGATTTCGCTTAGATCTACGAATAGTCAGGTGTGTAACGCTTACACACTTCATTAGTATTATATGTTTATTATGTTACTGTTAATAGCCATTGAAACCGGTAGTTATGCCTTGTGGGCATGAGCGTGGACTCCGGGTAAGTCCCCTGATTATGGATCTCGATATATGCTATCATGTCATTGTTTAATGCTATGCCATGTGTTATTTGCATCATCATATGATATTATGCCACGATTGATATGGACATGATGGTGGGATTGTTGAGAGGAGGGGGAAGAATTATTTGGACTGTCACCAGTGGTTTTGACCACACGACGGGTTGGCCCCGTCTTTGATACTATTATTTGTGACTAAGTCCTAGTGGTTTTGACCACCAGTGGTTTTGACCACATTATGATATTGGAGGCACCAGTGGTTTTGACCACATATGGATATTGTGACTCGTCCCAGTGGTTTGGTACCACAGTGGGTTGGCCCCACATGTTGATTACGGGATTGTCATCAGTGGTTTTGACCACACGATGGGTTGGCCCCATCACTTGATTTGTGACTACGGTCACCAGTGGTTTTGACCACACTTATATATTTGTGACTTCGGTCACCAGTGGTTTTGACCACCAGTGGTTTTGACCACACGGGGTAGATAAAGGAGATCGGATGGTTAGGTTATGGGGTTGCATGATTTGCATGTTTTACTAATGATTTGTGTAAGTGCTATTCTATCGGGTTGGGGATTTATACACTGAGTCTCGGTGACTCACCCCTTCCCTTATATTTTGCAGATGAGGCATAGATCGCGGATTTGGAGCCGGGGAGGACTCGAGGTGGCCATGCAACTTATTTTCGGTTTTTGACTTTAAATTACTATTTCGGTTTTTATTTATTTACTTTAAATTTGGTTTTGGTTTTGTAATAAGGCCGCTAAGTATTATTTTGGGTTTTTTTTTAATTACTTGCTTTTATTTTAATTATATTATGCATGTGATTAATAACTTGATTTGCTTAAATAACCGGTAAAAAGCAACGTTTTCAAATTTAATTTCTTAAACAACTTCAAATACAAATGGTTCTTAACTTGACTATGCTCAACTCACTCGGTTTTTAATAAGTATCGAAAGGTTTTCCAAAACTATAAACAACAAATGGATTTCCAACAAAAGAGGTTTTTCCGGGTTTTAAAGCAACCAAAAACGATTTCAACTATCACTTTACACGGGGTTTTCTAAACTCCTTTAAAGTTTGGAAAAAGAGTTTTCAATAGAAATAAATACGAAACTTGTTTTATTCAAAATGTTTTCACTCTGTAACATGCCAGATTCGGTCGTGGTGTGTTGACCGGGTTTGGGGTGTTACAATTTTGGTATCAGAGCCAGGTTCAAAAGCTCGGCTGTGGGCCCGAGGCCCAAAAATGTTTTAAAATGGATTATGAAAGGCTTTATGGGAAAAGTATGGTTGGGAAAGCATGGCACCGAGTCTCCGGCACCGATCCGCCCAGGTAAGTACCCCAAACTGTTGCTTATGATGATATGATTATGATAATATTGGCATGACTAAATAGTAGTAGGAACTACTTTAGAGACCTGAACTATAGGATGGTATGAACTTGCGAAACAATCCCTGTATTAAACTTCTCATAAGACTGTGCTTTAATAAACAGTGGAATAAAGTCTAACGCATAAAACTTTTAATCAGATCAATTCGTATCGGTAGTCATGAGTGCACGTGGACGTGGGCGTAATACACGTGGACGAGGTAGGAGGTAGGATGACAGTGTCGGAACCGGTAGGGTCTGGACATGGGTCGAGAAAATGAGGTACCACCGCCGCCAGCTGTGGGCGCGGAATTTCAGGATCAGACGGGTGGTGATGACGCAGTGTCACAGGCGATGCTGCGGGTGCTAGAGAGAGTCGCGAGTGCAGGCGTTGGAGCGGAGCTCGGAAATCTGTGTCCGAACGACTCCGGGCTAATGGTGCAGAGGTATTCAGAGGTGTATCCGGTGTGGCTCCTAGTACGGCAGAATATTGGTTGGAGGCGACGGAACGTATCATGGATGACCTGGACTTCTCGGCTGAGGAGAAGCTGAAGGGTATAGTATCTCTTCTCCGAGATGAGTCATATCAGTGGTGGCTCACGGTTAGGGATGGAGCAATGGCGGATGACATCACTTGGGAATTCTTTAGAGCAGCCTATCAGAGGAAATACATTGGGGCTAGCTACATTGATGCGCAGCGCAAGGCGTTCCTGAACTTGGTCCAGGGAAATAAGACAGTATCGGAATATGAGGCAGAATTTCTTCGGCTGAGTCGGTATGCACGGGGTATTGTGGGCACGGAGCATGAGCGCTGTGTCAGATTTGAGGATGGGCTGAGAGACGAGCTGCGGATGTTAATTGCCCCACAGCAGGAAAGAGAGTTTGCGGTCTTAGTGGAGAAGGCCAAAGTTGCTGAGGAGGTGAAACAGTCAGTAAGACGGAATCAGGATAGGGGTTGGAATAAGAGGAATTCTGGATCATCAGGGTCTGCCGGGAATCAGCAGAAAAGGGCTAGATATGGTGGGCCGAATCAAGCTGCTAGGCCTGCTGCTGCTAATACTCAGTGGCCGCCACGGTGTGCTCGGTGTGGGAAGTCTCACACGGGGGAATGTTGGACTGGAAACAGAGGATGCTTCGAGTGTGGATCGATGGGGCATCGAGTGAGGGATTGTCCACAGAGATCAGCTAGGCTGCAGTCTGGGGATCAGAATCGTACACAGATCAGGAGGGATGGTCAGCAGCCACAGAGGGGCCGTGGTTCAGCCAGGGGAGGTAATGGCTCTGGTAGAGGCCGTGGAGCACCGGGCAGAGGTGCAGGTGGTACAGAGGCGAGACAGCCTGGATTGGTCTACGCAGCGAGGCGTCGAGAGGAGGGCGACGCACCGGACGTCATAACCGGTACGTTCTTAATCTTTGGACTACCTTATAATGCTTTGATAGATGTGGGTTCGACGCACTCGTATGTTGCCAGTAGCATAGTGGAAACTATGAACTTAGACTCTGAGATTACTTCTAGGAAGATGACAGTAATAAGCCCTCTAGGTCACTCTGTAGAAGTAAATAAACTATATAGGGATGTACCCCTAGAACTTCAAGGGGTCGTGTTTTTGGCTGACTTGATGGAACTGCCGTTTGGGGAGTTCGATCTGATTCTCGGGATGGATTGGCTAGTGAAGTATCAGGCCAGTTTGGATTGCGCAGCTAAGCGCATGGTGTTGAAGACAGTGGAAGGCGAAGAGGTGGTGATGATAGGTAATAGGAGAGATTACCTATCCAATGTGGTCTCTGCGCTGAAGGCGGAGAAAATGGTGAGGAAAGGTTGTGAGGCATTTATGGTGCATGTCTGTGCTTTGGAAGCCAAGGATGCAGCTGTGGAGAATGTCCGAACCGTGGGGGAATTTGCTGATGTATTCCCAGAGGAACTTCCGGGTTTGCCTCCTGACCGCGAGGTTGAGTTCGGTATAGACTTGTTACCCGGAACCGCGCCAGTGTCCTATTGCCCCGTATAGGATGGCGCCGAAAGAATTGGTGGAGTTAAAGGCTCAGATTCAGGAGTTGCTGGACAGAGGTTTCATCCGGCCGAGTGTATCACCTTGGGGAGCACCTGTGCTTTTTGTTAAGAAGAAAGACGGTACAATGCGGATGTGTATAGACTACCGCCAGCTGAATAAGTTGACGATCAAAAACAAGTATCCGTTGCCCAGGATAGACGACTTGTTTGATCAACTTAAGGGTGCATCGGTTTTCTCTAAGATAGATCTTAGGTCGGGGTATCATCAACTCAAGGTGAAGGAGGCTGATATTCATAAGACGGCGTTTCGTACTCGGTATGGGCATTACGAGTTTCTGGTGATGCCATTCGGGTTGACCAATGCACCGGCAGCATTCATGGACATGATGAATCGGGTGTTTCAGCCGTATTTGGATCGGTTCGTCGTAGTGTTTATAGACGACATTTTGGTGTACTCGAAATCTGAGGAGGAACATGACGCGCATCTTCGGGTGGTTCTACAGGTTCTGAGGGAGAAGCAGCTATTCGCTAAGTTTAGTAAGTGCGAGTTCTGGCTTAAGGAGGTAACTTTCTTGGGTCATGTGGTATCAGCTGAGGGGATTAGGGTGGATCCTCGAAAGATCGAGGCAGTGTTGGATTGGAAACCACCTAAGTCGGTTGCAGAGATTCGAAGTT